>PVKP010009748.1:0-67193 GCA_004027715.1 Plecturocebus donacophilus | reverse complement strand
CAGGTGGATCACAAGGTCAGAAGTTTGAGATGAGCCTGGCCAGCATGGTAAAACCCCATCTATACTAAAAATACAAAAAATTAGCCTGGCGTGGTGGTGTGTGCCTGTACTCCCAGCTACTTGGGAGGCTGAGGCTGGAGAATTGCTTAAACCCAGCAGGCAGAGGTTGCGGTGAGCCAAGACTATGCTATTGCATTCCAGCCTGGACAAGAGAGCGAGAGTCCATCTCTAAATAAATAAGTAAAATTTTAGGCTTCAGAAAAGTTGCAAGAATACTATGAAAAATGCTCATATATCCTTCTGCAAATTCCGCAAACAGTAACATGTTATGATATTTCCTTCATCTTTTCCCTATTCATGTATTGTAATTTTCTAACCACTTAAGAGTAAGTTGCAGACAGGAAGTGCCTTCATTATTAAATACTTCAGTGTGTATTTCCTTTAAAAAAAAGTCTTCTGCTGATTCAGGAAGAAAATAAAAAAGAACACTTTCTAAAGACAGCACAATGACCGAAATCAGTAAATTAACAAGAGTACGGTCTGCTTTCGTTTGCTAGTTATCCCATTGATAACCTTTCTAGCAAAATAAAAAAATGTGGGTGCGGAATCCAGTCTAGGAGATTTGCGCGTATTCAGGCATGGAGCAAAGGCACCCAAATCTGCTTTGCTACCTTTCCTCTTCCTTCTCAGCTTTAAGAATGAATCTCAAATGCAGAAGCTCAGGGAGGCTTTTTGACATTTCCTCATCTGGATGGAGGCTCAGTGATCCCCACTGAAGCCTGGGCACAAATTTGGAGTGAGACTGGAGACTTTGCAAAGTTTCTGTGGTCTCCTTTGCCCTGTGTTGTAACGTGTAGCTTCTGCAATGTAATAGGCTCATTCCAAGAATCTTTTGCTAGTAAATGCAAGCTTGAATCATTTTCTTATTCCTAAAATTAATCCCTCTTGAAAAAAATATTTCTTCAGGGCTTTCTAGAAATGCCCCCTCGCCCCCTAGTTTTCATTGGATCTCTGGCATTTTTAAGGCCTAGAGGAACAAAGCTCAAACGGATGCATTTTGGAGGTGGGGACAGCTTGAGATGGAAATTATTTGGAAAAGGAGAGGCCAAGAAGTGTCCCTGAAATCATGTCACATCAAGTGCTCCCTCCTTCATGTCCGCTCTGTGCTGTCTCCCCCACTGTCAACTCACTTGCCCACTCTCCTCTTCCTCCTTTATTTTTCTTGAGACGGAGTCTTGCTCTGTCGCCCAGGCTGGAGTGCAATGGCATGATTTTCAGCTCACTGCAACCTTCGCTTCCTGGGTTCAGATGATTCTCCTGCCTCAGCCTCCCAAGTAGCTAAGATTATAGATGCCCGCCACCACACTCAGCTAATTTTTGTATTTTTAGTAGAAATGGGGTTTCGCCACTTTGGCCAGCCTGGTCTTGAACTCCTGACTTCAGGTGCTCCACGTGCCTCAGCCTCCCAATGTCCTGGGATGACAGGCATGAGCCATTACACCCGGCTGAAGTTTTAAAACAACCTACCATATTTCTTAAATCTATGCTATGCACTGGGGAAATGGAATTACTTCTTGCAGGAAAAAATCACAGTTGCCTGTGGTTAAAATAGAATTCCAGAATCTCAAGCTAGTGGGATAAGAGAATAGAGACTATGATGGCCCTGAGAATGCTGCCACAGAATGTTTACTTAGACACTTGGGGCTCTCAGGGTTGATAGTTGCTACAGCGGCTGCCTGACACACACTGATAAAAATATAATGGTTATGTCTAAGGAGTGCCAGGTTGGGCTGATGGAAATCAAAATCTCATTAAAGTGAAACTCTGTCATGGTTTCATTTCAGTGTTCAATGGGCAGGAAGGCCCGTCTTACCTGAAGCATACCAAATACCCATCAGATTGTTCTTTCCTGATGGCTCTTTGCTTTCTGAGCCTTACACTGTTTTTTGTTTTGTTTTTGTTTTTTTTTTTTTTTTTTCCTTTTGTCCCTTTTCTGAATAAAAAATGATTTTTGGTCCCGGGCATTTCACCTTGTATAGCGTTTCACTGTGTCTTCTGGGATATATGTTTGCTTCGGTGCCTTTGTCTCCAAATGTTGCTCATTCATGCTGTTTTTGCTGAAACATGCTGAGCAACTGGACTGAAATCTGAGAATGCTTTAGTATTCATCTGCCTCCCACCTACTCGTTTGTGCTCCCAGACCTGTTTCTGATGTTATTGTCTCCAAGGTATACTGGACCTAGAGTGCTTCACTTAACTTCCATTTATGGAGAGGTGTGTAATTACATTTCATAAAGTCATTTGGCCAGGCGTGGTGGCTCACGCCTGTAATTCCAGCACTTTGGGAGGCCGAGGCAGGTGGATCACTTGAGTTCAGGAGTTTGACCAGCCTGGCCAACATGGAGAAACCGTGTCTCTACTAAAAATACAAAAATTATCGGGGTGTGGGGACATGCACCTGTAATTAGCTACTCGGGAGGCTGAGGCAGGAGAATCGCTTGAACCCGGGAGGCAGAGGTTGCAGTGAGCTGAGATCGCGCCACTGCACTCCAGCCTGGGAGACAGAGCGAGACTCCATCTAAAAAAAAAAAAGTAATTTGGCTTTTTGGTCAAGTGTTAAATTACGTAGCTCTTTTACCATTCCCGGTGGCAGCTTGGTGGAGGCAAGCAGTTGATGGACTGGGGACTGGGTGCCTGTTTTCTCCAGTCTAGATGTTTGCCTTCCCCGTGCTCTGGGGAAGAGGCAGGCAGAACCACACTCAGGACTGGAAAAGGTTGTGCTCCTTGGGAGCCTGGGCTTCAGGTGGGTTTCAGGTGTGGGAGAGGACCTGGACCTAGAAAGTGATTCGAGGGTACAGAGGACTCTGCCCTCCATGCAGAGTTGATTTGTTGTTTGCTTGCAAGCCATCCAGGTAACATGGTTTGAGTTCCGGGCAGACACCTCTAACCGAACAAGCCCATTCTAGTGCCAGGTAGCTGCCAGAACAAGTGACAGTGAAGCCTTGGCAGACTGTGGTAGGTGACACAGGTGCCCTTGAACATAAATGAGGACAAAAAATCAAGAGAATATATCTGAGAGGGGAAGGACCAGAGCAGAATTTAGTATATTTCCTTAACTCCTCTTTCCAGTAACTCTTCATTCTCTTAAAAGATTTGTGGGAAGTGTCGATAAATAAGCTGGTTGTGTTGGTCTTCCCATTTTGGGGTTTGCTCAAAAGGGCAAATAAGTGAGATTGTTATAAGGACCCTTGGCTGTTCTGGCTATTTGCCTTCTTGCTTTTGCGGTGCTTTATGTTTTTCCAGAGACCTCTTCAGACTCGCATTTTTCATCTCTTTTCCACCACTCAGGGGCATCCTTTGCTTTCTTTGTCTCCTGTACTTTCTTTCCTGACACCTGCTGCTTTTGGTGAAAATTTGCCTCACAGTCACCTTCCTTTATTTTATGATTAAAAGCTAAATAGACATGTTGATAATTCAGTAAATAGGTATATGAGTCCATTTTGACAAGACCGGGCAGTTTACAAAAGAAAGGGGTTTCTTGGACTTACCGTTCCACATGGCTGAGGGGGCCTCACAATCACGGTGGAAGGCAAGGAGAAGCAGGTCACAGCTTACATGGATGGCAGCAGGCAGAGAGAGAGCTTGCTCAGAGGAACTCCCCTTTTTAAAACCATCAGATCTCGCGAGACACATTCACCATCACGAGAACAGCACGGGAAAAGACCTGCCCCCATGATTCCATCTTACCCCACCGGGTCTCTCTCACAACACATGAGAATTATGGGAGCTACAAGATGAAATTTGGGTGGGGACACAGTCAAACCATATTAATAGGATATTAGGAACAGAGGAAAAACTAGCATTGCAGAATATTTCAGGTAAGTGGGGTTTTTTCCTTCCAACCATCTAAACAGAGTTTTTGAGTGCCAACATCTCCCTAAAAAAAGCAGTTAGATACCAAGGCCCTGGCTTTCCACTGGGAATATGTCTTATGCTTTCAAGTGAAAATTCATTCTTATTGTGAATTTCAATTGTACTGTATTTCGGAAAACCCTTTTATGTTTACTGAATCTGGGAAGCATGAATTCACTGTTACAGGAAGAGGAAGGACCTTCCGGGGGCCCTCACCTATGACTGGCCTCTGGGCAGAGGCCTTGGGGCTCCCAACACTCTAAGCAAGGCTTAAACTAAGGCCAAGGAGAGATTAAGACAATTGCACAGTCAAACCTTTGCCCTTAGAACTGCTGTTTTTCTCTTAGTCTCCTTATGCTTTTTGTTTTTATTTCCATACTGCTTTTCATGTTTTCTGTTTTGCTATGTGGGTTGTATTTCTTTTACTCTTCTTTAGTATTTTGGGAAGAAATGTGACATGTATATATAAATTCTAGTAGTGGTTGTATTAAGTTTTTCATAAGCATTCTTTTCTTTTTTTTTCTTTTTTAAGATACAGAGTCTCACTGTATTGCCCAGGCTGGATTGCAGTGGCTCTTCACAGGCACAGTCATAGTGTAGTGTAGCCTTGAACCTCTGGGCTCAAGCAGTCCTCTGGCCTCAACCTCCTGAAGAGCTGGGACTACAGGTGTGTGCACCACACCCAGCTTCATAAGCATTCTTTAACCTGTTTTTATTTGGTAGTCATCAAAGGGATGATGCAATGCTTGTGGAAACTTTTATTTGATGATAAAGACAGGATATACTTTAACTTACTCTGCCCTTCCAGTCTGCTTTACCATTTTTGTTACTATGATATGTGGGCTACTGCTATTAATATTTTAATATTAGTATAATACTTAGATAATGTGTAATGATGACTAATTCTCTTTTAAAATAATATGTGACTTTAATATTCAGTTATATAACCATGCTTACAAATATTATTCATAGCCTGTTCCGGACCTGGGACCAGGATGAGATGAAAGAGGCACTAGCCTTGAGTGCAAAATTCAAAAGCGTGCCAAAAGTTTCAGTAGTTAAGATAAACGATGCTTTAGTGCAATATCTTTCACTAAACTTAATGCAAAAACAATTGATAATGAACAAAATATCAAAAGTTTACATAAAGTCAGTGTCTTAGCTTGGGCTGCTATTATTAAAAACTACAGACTGGGTGGCTTAAAGAACAAAAATTTATTTCTCACAATTTTGGAGGCTGGAAGTCTTAAGATCAAGATTCCAGCCTGGGGCCAAAAGTTTCTGGTGAGGGCTCTTTTCACGGCTTGCTGACAGCTGTCTTCTTGCTGTGTCCAGATGTGGTGTTTCCTTGGTGTGTGAGCTTGGAGGGCAGCCGAGCTCTGATCTCTCTTCCTCTTCTCTCAGGGACTCTAATCCAATTGGATCAGGACCCTACATTTTTTATGTAATTTAACTTGTGTCTTGATACTTCTTTATATTTTACAACTGAGATGAATGTCTTCCTTGCCTGACCGTCGACCCAGCCCTGCTCAGCTCTGTTTAACTGAGTTTGTTGCTTACCACCAGTTATTTGTTATTTTTTATATATGACTTCCCCGTTTCTTGAGTTCTTAATTCTTTCTTTTATGCACACATTGGTAAATGTTTTCAAGTCGTTTTTCCTGCAAGAAGGTAGAATCATTTCTGAGTCTCTGCAGTGCTGCTGAGAGGGCACATGGTGCAGAGTGTAAGAGTTCGGGCTGTGGAGCTCAGCTGCATGGGTTTTAATCTGGATTCTACCACTGACTTGTTCTTAATGCCTTTGTTTCTGCACCTTTCAAGTAGGCATGGTAGTAACACGTACGTGCCTCATGGGTCACAGTTAGGATTAGATGAGGCAGTGGATAGATAGTATGTACAGTGGTACTTGGCACCTAGTAAGAGCTCAATAAATGTTGGCCATTCTTACCGGGGGAAAGACATTTTGGCTGGGGATGAATGCTATTCCCCAGCTCCCCAGCCCACTCCAAATCTGTCGGTTTCTATTTGCATTCTTCTGTTTGCCTATTCATCTTTTTGCATTTAGTTTTGTCACAAAATTCAAGACTGATTTTTTTTTTTCACCTTTAAGGCAGGTCTAATTTTTCTGCTTCCGTGATTGGAAAATTTTTCTCTTGATTTTTGTTATTCAAAAATGTTGCCAAACTTTGTAAACTAGGGATTCATTATACTATTCTGTCTACTTTTGTGTTTGGAATGTCAGTAAAAAAAAGCCTAAGAAAGTATTGCCAAGCTGCATCTAAATGTGCATTTCTTTCCATTGATTTTGCTCGAGTGTGGTGGCTCCTTTCGGCAGCCCCCATAGCTCTCTGTTTAGCCCAGGACATGTATCTGTACTTACATTTTTGTCTATCCATTGATCTGATCTCTCTCCTTCAGGAACATGGATCCTTTATCTCTTGGATCTCTGTTGTGCATTTTCTCTATTATCTTTTTTTTTTTTTTTGAGTTGGAGTCTTGCTCTTTCGCCCAGGCTGGAGTGCAGTGGTGCCATCTCGGCTCAATGCAGTCTCCATCTACCTGATTCAAGCAATTCTCGTGTTTCAGCCTCCCGAGTATCTGGGATTACAGGTGCATGCCACCATCCCTGGCTAATTTTTGTATTTTTAGTAGAGATGGGATTTCACCATGTTGGCTAGGCTGGTCTTGAACTCCTGTTTTTTAGTATATGTGCTGTTGAAGCGAGCACAGGTCTTGAACTCCTGACGTCAGGTGATCCACCCGCCTTGGCCTCCCAAAATGTTGGGATTACAGGCGTGAACCACCACACCTGGCCTTTCTCTGTTACCTTCTGCCTCACGATTGTCTCATCTGTGTCTTCTGCAACTGCGCATTGGTAGAATCTCCTTGTCTCAATACATTACTTATTTGATTTTCCATAGTGTTGATTCCACTATTTCCTATTTTCAGCTTTAATTTTAATTCTACTAATGTTGGTTTAGTTTCCTCATAATAATTTCCTGATACATCCATCTCTCTTTTCACCTCAGCCTGTTTTCTTCTTCTCGTTTTCTGTTCTTGTTTCCTAGAGGGTGCTTTATCCTATATTTATGTGCTGAGGAAACACTTTTCCTGGTGTTTTCTCCAACACTTTATGTTAGAAATTTTACATATATTCTTCCTCTTAGCCTTCTTGAGAATATTTGTTTCCTAAGCTCTGTACAGTTCATTTTATTCACTCCATGTAAGAATATTTTTGCTTTTATATCCAAATAAGACAGGTTTGTCCAGCCTCCTAAACCCATGATCCTCTTTTTTCTTTTTTCTTTCTTTTTTTTTTTTTTTGAGATGGAGTCTCCCTCTGTAGTCCAGGCTGGAGTGCAGTGGTGCCATCTCGACTCACTGCAACCTCCGCCTCCTGGGTCCTGGTTCAAGCAATTCTACCTCAGCCTCCCAAGTAGTTGGGATTACAGGCACAAGCCACCATGCCCAGCTAATTTTTGTATTTTTTAGTAGAGATGGGGTTTCACCATGTTGGCCAGTCTGATCTTGAACTCTTGACCTTGTGATCTGCCCGCCTCAGCCTCCCAAAGTGCTGGGATTACAGGTGTGAGCCACCGCACCCGGTCCATGATCATTTTTTAAAAATGAGATGGGCATCTCTCTCGTGCACTGGCTTTTTGATATTCTGAATCCATAGGGTACACAGAAAGCGGTGTTCCCCGGCATGCATTGCAACCTTTCCTTGCCCTATCCTGGTCTTTGTCTATTTCGGGATACAATGTACCTCTGCCAGTTCAGATTCTACTTCTTGTCCTGGATTGCCAGTATCTGGATATTGTTGGGAGAGACAGAGTTGAGGTTTGGGAGGAATGGAGGGAACATTGTCCTGATTGCCTAGGCAAGCAGATCTCTTTTCTTTCCCCTAGTGTTTATTTAAAGACAGGGTCTTAGTGTGTTGCCTAGGCTGGAGGGCAGCGGGACCATCATGGCTTACTGCAGCCTCAAACTCCTGGGCTCATGTGATCTTCCCACCTCAGCTTTCCAAGTAGCTGGGACTGCAGGCATGTACCAATAGTACTCCTATATTTATGGAACAACTGCTTTGCATTTTAGATCTGAATCCAATCGGAGGTTTTCTGAGGCAGGAATTGGTCAGCAGGAAAGGCAAGAGGTATCTGTCCATGTCTCTTACAGCAGATTCTAGTGTCTTGAATCCAGGGTTGGTTTTCTTAGTCCGGCTCCATCTGTTTTATTATTTGTGGACACTTCTCTCAAGTTCTGGTGTTAGTGCATCTATAGCCTTTGCTTTTAGGGTTGAGAGTTTTTGCCTTTTGAAAACTGACATGAAATGCTGCTATATGGATGCTTTTTTTGCCATTAAGAAAAAATTAGTTATATACATATAACGTACAATGCACCATCTTGATCATTTTTATTTGTACATCTCAGTAGTGTTACTTACATTCACATTGTTGTACAACCAGTCTCCAAAGCTCTTTTCATCTTGCAAAACTGGAGCTCAAACACTAATCTCATTCCCTCCCATCCAGTCCCCAGCCCCTGGCAACCACCATTCTATTCTTTTTGGCCATTTTTAAATTTTTAATTTTTAGGAGGCTATGACGTGCACTCTTCTTAATGTTTTCTGTCTCTGATTTATTCAGCACATTCATATTGAGTGTGCACACTTTGCTAGACCATGTTCGAGGTTCTGGGGGCACAGCTGTGAGCAAGGGCCATATTGTTTTTGTCCTCAAGGAGCCGACATTCCAGCAAGGAAAGACAGTAGATAAGTAAATGACTGAGCTGACGAATTCAGTTAGTGCTAAGTCCGGTGAAGACGGCAAATGGTGGTATGACAGAGAATGCCTTTTGGGTACTATTTTGGCCAGGAAGGTCCCAGAAGGCCTCTCTGAGCAAGCGATATTTTAGCTGACTCCTGGATCTACACAAAAGAGACCTCCTCCCCTGTTGTAGAAGGACCAGAGGAACAGCCCTCTGGGAAGAAGGAACAGCATGTACAAACATCCTAAGACTATCTTGAACTTGGCTCATTTGAGAAATGGAAAAAATACTGATGTGGCTTTATACTAAGCAATGGGGAGAAGAGAACAAAATGAGGCTGGATAGACCATAGAGCAAAGCCAGGCAGCTTCGATTTTGTTCCCGTTGCGATGAGAAGCCGCTTGGGGCCTTTGTTAATTTATTTATTTTGAAACAGGGTCTCGCATTGTCACCATTGACAGTGGTGCAATCACGGCTCACTGTAGCCTCGACCTCCTGGGCTCATTCAGTCCTACCACTTTAGCCTCTCAAACAGCTGGGGCTATAGGTGCATGTCATCCTGCCCAGCTAATTTTTGTATTTTCCGTAGAGACAAGGTTTTGCCATGTTGCCCAGGCCAGCCTCAAACTCCTGGGCTCAAGGGACTCATCTGCCTTGCCCTCCCGAAGTGCTGGAATTACAGGTGTAAGCCACCATGTCTGGCCCACTTGAGGCTTTTAACAGCAGAGTTATG
Organism: Plecturocebus donacophilus; assembly: GCA_004027715.1. Classification (NCBI taxonomy): domain Eukaryota; kingdom Metazoa; phylum Chordata; class Mammalia; order Primates; family Pitheciidae; genus Plecturocebus; species Plecturocebus donacophilus. The sequence continues at coordinate 57,781 of PVKP010009748.1, read as the reverse complement.
TGACCTAACACTTGACATAAAGAAAGAAAGATTTTTGCCTGAAAATACACTTGTGTTGGATAATACTGCACACAGCAACACACATGCATATAAGCACCGCATAGACACAGCCTCTTCATGTGCCTCTGTCAACCAGATTCCCCTGGGAATACCTCAGGAAAGTTTGGAATACCTGTAGACTTTGCTTTGAGTAATTCTAAAGAAAAGGCTGACACATAGTATTGCCTTATGGATGGAGCATCTGAGACCCGGAAATGTTGAATTTTAGTTCATGAGTCATTCTCTACTTTAGGCTGATTTTTCTTTATCATTTATTCTTGCTCTTAGACTTAGAACAGAATCTCCAGGGTGTCATTCAGCTGAGCTTGAGACTTATCTATTGTTTTCTGTTACCTGTTTTGGTGACAGGCTTCACATTGTCACCCAGGCTGTAGTGCAGTGGCATGATTTCAGCTCACTGCAGCCTTGACCTCCTGGGCTCAATGGATCCTCCCACCTGAGCTTCCTGAGCAGCTGAGACTACTGGCTAATTTTATATTTTTTGTAGAGGGAGGGTTTTACCTTTTTGCTGGGGTTGATCTCCAACTCCTGGGCTCAAGTCATCACCTGCCTCAGCCTCCCAAAGTGCTGGGATTACCGGCGTGAGCCACCGTGCCCAACTGAGACCTATTTATTCTAATGGTAGAATTGCTATGGGGTAAAGAAATCTACCTCTGGTTACTCCTGTTTCTATTAGCAGGTGTACAAAATATTCTACAATAATATATGGCCCTTAAAAAAATATTAAAGTCTCCCCCGCCCCCCAGGAGTTGGTGGAGGATTCAAAAAATGGTTTTTAGTTTGCCAGATTGGTATTTGTGAAAGTGTTTCTTGCTAGAATGGAATGAGTACCTGTGTCCTTGGTGATGGGGCTTCCTGACATCCGCCACACCAAGCCACATCTGAGGGCAGGGGTGGCATCATGTGCTCACACTGCAGGCATCTTTTCTGAGCCATGGCCATTGTGTCACTTGGAATTCAAACCACATTTTGAGCAGCCTATTTTTGATAGACTGACTTTTTTTTTTTTTTTTTTTTTTTGAGATGAAGTCTTGCTCTGTCACCAGGCTAGAGTGCAGTGGCGTGATCTCGGCTCACTGCAACCTCTGCCTCCTGAGTTCAAGCAATTCCCCTGCCTCAGCCTCCCAATTAAGTGGGATTACAGGTGTGCACCACCATGCCCAGCTAAATTTTTGTATTTTAGTAGAGATGGAGTTCCACCATGTTGGCCAGGATGGTCTTGATCTCCTGACCTCGTGATCCACCCGCCTCCCAAATGCTGGGATTACAGATGTGAGCCACTGTGCCCAGCAGAATCTGACTTTTTATTGTAAGTATTTAGAAATATTTTTAAAAGTTAAAAAAAAAAACGAGAAATGCCTTTATTTGACTTTGGTAAATAGCAATTGTTTTTGTCCACTGTTGGGGACTGAAACAGCCTGTGATAATTCTGAGCTTGATATTATATAGAAACTAGTTTCAGATGATCAGAATCTGCTCTTGGCACTTCATTCATAACAAGCCCACCGTGTTTTACATCATGCCCTTTTCACTCTAGCCTGGATGACAGAGCAAGACTATCTCAAAAATAAATCAATAACTCCCAAGTTCAACTCTTCCTACAGTGAGTACGAATATTTCATGAGCTATAAATGTTTAATTTGGAAAATACTTGGCATCATTCTAGGTCTTTATTTCAGAAAACATCCTGGGATGGCACGGGCCCAAGTCACATTCCACAGAGCAGCTGAAAAATGGGACACTTGGCTCTTTGCCATCAGCCAGTGCCAACATAACCTGGGCAATTTTACCAAACTCCACTGAAGATGAACAAACCTCACAGCCAGAGCCAGAGGTAAGCGTGCATTCCTCTCGGTGCGTTCATGGCCTGTGTTATCGCTTGTTCAGTAATAGAGTAATTATATTTGTAACTTGCTCATCTCTTTCTTTTAAGAGGAGACAAATTAAAAAAGGGAAGAATTGCCTGGAGAGACAAAATCAGCTATGTGCATGCCTGACACCTCTCTTGTTCTTGTGTCTGGTAGCTGCTGTGGGTGAATTGTGATCCTACGAATGAGGAATCTCCTATTTTCATTGAAATGGGAGTCATTTTAACTTCAAGTGGGAGAAATTCTAACAGATCCATTAAAACAATGCCTATTGACATGATGGGAGCAGTTACAATATATCATGTCACTCCCTTGAATAATGGCTTCTTCGTGTGGTTCCTGCTAATACAAGCTCTTGCCTCACACGCTCGACTCCTGCATGCTCCTGAGCCAGGCCGGGATCGGTGGGGCCATGGCCAAGACTCCTCTGGGGCACTGTGCTGCAGCCCAGGTTCAGGGTGCAGAGGATATGCGCTGCCTCGTCAGGAGAAGCGATCCTTGTAGATCCGGATGATCAGCCAGGCTCCAGCAGGCTTCATGGGCTCTGTCATCTGCCCTCAGCTTGACTCTGCCAACTCTGCCTCTAAGTGGCAGCTGGAGGGTGGTCAAATGCAGCATTTACTCTTGTCAATTTTATTTTGTGTCTGAGTCCATTTTTGTTTTTCTTTTTCTTTTGATGCACATGATACAATCTTGATATAGTCTCTTGACCCGGGCGGGAGCCTCCTTTAACCATGCATTAGAGGTTGTTCTTAATTTCTGCTGAAATCGTTTTAGCCTGAAAATTGTAGAACACTTACAAGATCTATTTGATAAGGTTGAAAGCCCTAAGGCAGCTTCTTCAACGAAATGGTCCGGTTATCAATGGAAATTTTTCTCCAAGCAGCATAGGATTATATTCTTTGACAGTGATTCAGTAGCATAGCTCCTATAAAGTCAGATTAACCTGCCTACAAATATGTCATTGGCACCTTTAAGGGGTGTTAGCAGGGTCTGAAGTGAATAGTGTCTGTGGATTTTTGAAAGCCATTTACCATGTAGGTACAAGGAGTTTCAGGGTCAAGAAACACTTGCAGCTGATGTGTAAGTGAATTAGAAGGTAAGTTGGCAACTGTGTAAATAGTAGAGAAGTGAGTTATTAGATCTTTAGTAATCATTTTTTGGTTCCTTCTTTCTAGGAGCATTCTGGACAAAACCTAACTGGGGCTATCACATGATTAACTTACTTATTAGGGCTCGTGCTGTTTCTGACTTCGTAAATCCTCTTACTGTTTCTTCTGTGTTTTTCTGATAGGTGCTCCCTCTGACCCCAAGGTTTGAGGCCAGGTCTGTTGTTTTTACACAAAATTGTTGCCTCCTTTGCCTCACCCGTCAGTAGCATTGTCAAAAATATAGTATATGATTGTCTGTAAGAAATAACTAATTCCTGGCTGAGCGCGGTGGCTCATGCCTGTAATCTCAGTACTTTGGGAGGCCGAGGCAGGCGGATCATGAGGTCAAGAGTTTGAGACCAGCCTAGCCAACATGGTGAAACCCTGTCTCTACTAAAGATACAAAAATTAGCTGGGCATGGTGGCACACACCTGTGATCCCAGCTACTCAGGAGGCTGAGGCAGGAGAATCACTTGAACCTGGGAGAAGGAGGTTGCAGTGAGCCAAGATTGTGCCATTGCACTCCAGCCAGGATGACAGAGTAAGACTCTGTCTCAGAAATAAATAAGTAACTCCCAAGTTCAACTTAAAGAAAATATATCCTGAAGAAGAAGAACTGGCCAGAGCTTTTTTCATTAAGTTAGGGACAGTCATTAATTTCTAGTTGTCATTTTGCCCTTAATTGTTTGGAATTAAGATTAGAGCAAGATAAGATTTTGTTTGACTCCTTGTAGCAAGGTAAGATTTTGTTTGATTCCCTTTAGCAGTGAGAACTTAATGGGGCAGGATGGTGTTTTGGTGGTTTTCAGAGAAGGGCAAATTAGAATTCTTTTGCAAAGCCTCCCCTTATTTTTTCCAGTGAGTTCTCTGGCAGATGATTTTCAAAACCCAAACAGCTAGTATAGCTTGGACACTATTTTTGTTCTTAGGCCATTGTGCTTTGTCATATTTTTGGCTTAATGGTTAAAGAAATTAGCAACATCCGCCCAGTAGTTTTTCTTCAGAAAAAAAAAAATGTTGCTATTGCCTCCTTTTTGTACAGTGTGGAGGAATAACTCTATATAGAAATTCCTAAAGGCTAAGAATGCCTTAGGAGCAGGTCCCTAATCCTTTTGATCTAGAGAATATAGTTACTTATGTGAGTGATCATTGGGAAGGTAACTTTCAGGATTGTGATTATTATGGTCCCTATTAGGGACATTATTAGTAGTATCCCTAATCCTACATTCAAAATCTAAAATGCCCTCAAATCTGAAACTTTTTTTAGTTAAATTAACTATTGTCTTCTGGTTTGGTGTTTAGAATATGTTAGGTCTTCGGGGGGATAAGGAGAATACCAAAGGTACCTCCCCTCTGCTGGTTCTGGCTTCGTGTAAAATAACCTACATCTGACAAGAATGCATTTTAAAGCTTAGTCTGTTTAATTCCCAGCAGAATGAAAGCTCAAAGAGCAGTATGTGTTTACTACATGAGTTAGAAGAGAGCTGTGGTGGGCTCTGTTATAAAATGTAGCTTAAAATCTTACTCTGCTGGGGTTAGAACTAACTAAATGTGAAAATGAAATATTCTTCCATAATGAAATGAGTTAGGATCTTGGTTTTAGCTGTTAGTAGAACAATTCTTCAACTCTCTAGCACCATCTGAAATGTAAGTCTAGATGGAAAAAGGTTTCTGGCGGACCACTTCATCATGTGTGCCTTGCCTTAGGACAGGAAGGACAGTGATTGGAGTAGATACTGTGGACCAAGCTCTCTTGACTTTCGTTCCACTTCCTTGGTTGGAGAGATTGGAAACCTAGCAGCTGCATGTCCCAGACTTTCTTACAGTCCGATTTCTGCATGCATAACAATGAGATGCATTTGTTGAGATTTGGAAGACCAAGTTCCTCCTGCTTGTGCTGCTGGCAGGCAGTGGTATGGAGGTCAGAGTGTTTAGAGGCAGTTGTGGCCACACTCATCGTTCCAGCCTTAGTCTCGCTTCCCTGGGTGCAGGAATCTGTTGTGCCAACAGCAGCAGCTTCTTGACCTCTGAATCACAGCCACCTACAATGTTGTGACCTTGAATTTAAAAGTCTAGGCTGGGTGCAGTGGCTCCCGCCTGTAATCTCAGCACTTTGGGAGGCCAAGGCAGGTGGATCACCTGAGGTTGGGAGTTGGAGACCAGCCTGACCAACATGGTGAAACCCCGTATCTACTAAAAATACACAATTAGCCAGGTGTGGTGGCGCATGCTTGTGATCCCAGGTACTTGGGAGGCTGCGGCCGGAGAATCACTTGAACTCAGGAGGCGCAAGTTGCAGTGAGCTGAGATCATGCCATTGTACCCCAGCCTAGGCAACAAGAGTGAAACTCTGTCTAAAAAAAAAAAAAAAAGTCTAACGGGTTCCTGATGTCTGCTCCTCCAGTCTTAGTAATTTTACAGACACCTAACTCCCATATCAAATTCCTTTCTGACTGCAGCACCTGGAGTGGTTTCTGTTTTCTGCACTTCTGTGACTGGTTGCACTCTGGGCACAGGAGAGCCCAGGGCGATGAGACCCAGCCTGAATGACAGAGCTCACACGTGACCATGCACACCCACCTTCCAGAGGACATATCTGAGCGACAAAACCTTAACTGTTTTCTTAAAACTCAAGCTTATTGAGGCATAATTCACAAACAACATAATTCACCATTTTAAAATGCCAGGTTCTTAGTTTTAACAAATGAAAGTAGTATCCCTAATCCTACATTTAAAATCTAAAATGCCCTAAAATCCGAAACTTAAGGCCGACATGACACTCAAAGGAAATACTCCTTCGAGTATTTTGTATTTCAGATTTTTGGATTTGGGCTCCTCAAGTGGTATCTTGAAAAATTCCAACATCCAAAAAAATTCAAAATCCAAAACATTTCTGCTTCCAGGCATTTCAGGTGAGGGACACACAACCTGTATAGAACTGTTCTGTTGCCCCTGAAATCTCTCATGTCCCTTTGTAGTCAAATCTGTCCCTGAGCCCTTGGCAACCACTGATCTGTTATTTGTCCCTATAGTTTTGTCTTTCCTGGAATGTCATGTAAATGCAGGATATAGCCTTTTGAGTAGGGCTTCTTTCACATAGCGTAATGCATTTGAGATTCATCCATGTTATGTGAATCATACTGACACATTCCTTTTGCGTCGAATAGTATCTGTGGGATCTGCAGTTTATTTATCCATTCACTAGTTGAAGAGCATTTGGTAAACTTTAAAAACTTGCTTACATTTTTTATGGGTAAGGTGGAAAGGGGGAGCAATGAAAAATAATGTTGTGTTAATTATTTGAAGTAAATATCTGGTGCCCCAATACCTGCCCCTGGCCTTAGGACAATCAGGACTATCAGCCCTGCCCCTGGAGACCGTAAACAGAGGGTTTTTAAGCCTGTTTCTCAAGAGCAAACCATCAACTCCTATCAACCCGTGTTGACTGTCCCAGTTAGCAGCTTTGCCCAGTTAGTTGCCTGGATTACAGTGGCAACAATGATATCAAGAGACCACATACCCTATACCCCCACGAATCTAGGAAGTACAGAAAAACTTATAGTATCTTTATGTACTTGGTGCTATATCAGCGTATGAGTTAGCTAAGTAGACTTTGGTTAAAAAATTGCATAATTGAATTTTCAAGTAAACCTGTCCTAATCTTCCCTTCCCAAAGGAAGAAAAATTGTTTTAAGAATAAAAGAAGGAGACTGACATAAAAGATTTAGCTGAGTTCTGCATCAAGAATTTTTAGTGTCCTTGGTTGAATCATCATTTTAGCACTTAACAACACATAAAGCTGTCAATTTGAAATCCTCTGATGTTCAGCTTGAAGCCTGGCCGGTACAAATCCCTCAACACATTTTTATCATTTTTAAAATTTTTCATCCCCATGATACATATATGTATAGGAAGATGTTGGTTGAGGATGTGTCAGGTGTGGCATAGTGGTAATTTTTAGAGATGAGCAAGGTTAATAGTTATTTTGATCCTTTAAATAATTCTTTTAAAGTTTCAATCCTATAAGTTTGAAACATGTGGCACATATTTATTTGTGGTCAACAGTTTCAGGAGTGAGGCAGCTATCACTGGCTTATAATGATTGAAAGTCACTTTACTGAATCCTGTGATAACTTCACAGAGTTTAATTCCAAATGGTTGCAGCATAGGAAATATCATTGATAAAGTTTAAAGTTTGTTACAAGTAAATTTCGTGGGTGATAGGATTATCCTTCCCCATTCCACTCCTCATCTCTCATCGTCAAACAGACTACATCTCCTTCCAAGAAAATCTGTAGAATAGACTTTTTTTTCCCTTTGACTCATGATTGATTCACTACATCTTAGAATAGGCTTTAAAAGTCAAATGGCCGCTCCCCAAACTGGAGTGGTTGTTTAACTTGCCACGTGTCACACAGCTTAGTTTGACACAAATTTGATATCTGGACTTTGTTTCTTACAAGCTGGTGCTCTTTCCTTGATACTCCACCAGCTCCTGTATTGGGTAAGATTCTTTAAGATGTAGATAACAGCAAACCCTACAATTAATAGCTCAAACAGTAATAAATTTAAGCCTGGGCATGGTGGCTCATGCCTGTAGTCCTAGCATTTTAGGAGGTCAGAGCAGGAGGATCATTTGAGGCCAGAATTTCAAGACCAACCTAGGCAACACAGACCCTGTTTCTACAAAAAAATATAAAAATTAGCCAGACAATGAGGGTACGTATCTACGGTCCCACCTACTCGGGAGGCTGAAGTGAAGGGATTGCTTGGGCTTTGGAGGTTGAGGCTGCAGTGAGCTGTGATCACATCATTGCATTCAAACCTGGGTGACAGAGTGACATCCTATCTCAGAAAAAAAAAAAAATAATAGTAATAAATTTTTGCACAAACGAATTCTGAGAGTAGGTGGTTCCAGATCTGGTGTGCCAACTCACGATGGCCTCAAAGATACAAGTTTCTTCCATTCCTCCTCCTCTTTATCCTTCTTATTCCATGATGGTGGCATCACAGCTGTAGTCCCAGGTATTCCATTCTCACAACATATCCTTTAGAAGGAAGGATGGGAGCTCTTCTTAAGACAGTTTTTGAGGCTGGGCATGGTGGCTCACACCCATAATCCCGACTCTTTGGGAGGCTGAGGTGGGTGACTCACAAGGTCAGGAGATGGAGACCATCCTGGCCAACATGGTGAAATCCCGTCTCTACTAAAAACACAAAAATTAGCTGGGCGTGATGGTGGGTGCCTGTAATCCCAGCTACTCAGGAGGCTGAGGCAGGAGAATGGCTTGAACTCAGGAGGCAGAGGTTGTGGTGAGCCGAGATCGCGTCACTCTACTGCACTCCAGCCTGGCAACAGAGCGAGATTCCACCTCAAAAAAAAAGACACTTTTTATTTGGGAAGGGAAGCTCCTTAGTACACTACCCTTGTTATCTCATAGCCAGAGCTAGATCACACACCTACTCCAAGACCCATATCTGGTGGTGGGTCACTGGATTTTCATGAGTCACCCTCCCGAGCTGTGGAGTGTGACTTACCTGAGATCAAAGGGATCTCAGATCCCAGAGAGACCAGAATTGGGTTTTTGTCATCAAGGGAAAAGAGGGTATTGGCTTTTGGGTAATAATAGATTGTGTCTGCTATACCCCCGATCTACCCCAAGTAGGCTTTCTTCATGCAGTGGCCATCTTCAGCCCCACAAGACTTTTCTAACCTGGCTGTTTCATCTCATAGACTTAATTCTTTGAGGGAAGACACCATGTGTGATTCTCTGGAAACTCCAGAGTATTTAGGAAAGTACAATGCACATAGTAGATACTCTAAGTGTTGAATGAATGAATGTGAACGATGAGGTCTGTTGGTAGTGTCCATGACTACAGGCATGCTTTCCCTCTTGTTCTCATTGTGCTCTTCCCTATGGCTTCCGGGAGTTCCAGGAGAAGTAAGTTTAACCTGTTGAGTGGCATATGACTTACATAGGCTGCTATGCTGAAAGATTCAACAATGACCAGTGTCCTGGAGCTCTCCAGGCAGAAGATGCTTCTATTGGTTTATTCCTCACCAGTGGCCTTGATCAGGTATCTAATAGGTGCTAAATGGTTGTAGTTATATGTGGAATTATTTTTGTGTCTGAGAGAGTCCCTGTGCATGGGATAGAATTCTGATTATAACCTTTTAGAAGAGCTGCCGAAGACATTCCATTTAGATCCTCACACTAAAGGAATGAGCAATGATTTTTTTTTTTTTTTGAGATGGAGTCTTGCTCTGTTGTCCAGACTGAAGTGCAGGAGTGTAGTGGTGCGATCTCGGCTCACTGCAGCCTCCGCCTCCCAGGTTCAAGCAATTCCTCTGCCTCAGCCTCCTGAGTAGCTGGGACTACAGGCATGTACCACCTTGTCCGGCTAATTTTTGAATTTTTAGTAGAGACAGGATCTCACCATATTGGCTGAACTCCTGACCCTGTGGTCTGCTTGCCTCAGCCTCCCAAAGTGCTGGGATTACAAGTGTGAGCCACCGTTCTCAGCCCAGACTGTTCTTATGCTTAAAAATATACTGCTTCCTCATTAATTTGTTCTGTGTTCCAGTATAGAGACAGTGATAATTCATCTATGCAATAATTTTATTCACTCAGCAGATATTAATTGAGCTCCTATTATGCAGTGGGCATTGAATGGAGCCTTTCCTTAGTTTAGCAGATTTTCATAACCCAGTTTATTAGCTCTGTACATGTTACATAATGTTATAATTATTCTGTATAACTGGAGATTAGAAGCAAGATTAGAACAGGCACGAGCCACCTGTCTCTTAGCCAAGTGATGTTTCCAAGGTTGGTACCCTAAAACTGTGTAGGTCCTGGTGCTGTGTGGCTGTGGGTCTACCTGTGGCCTGCAGCAATAGAGATGACCATGTGTGAGATGGCATGGAATTTGAAGATGTGCTTCTGTGGTTCTCTTTAGGCTATACTGCCTCCTGTGGTTAAGAGCTGCTGTCTGCCTTGCAAAATAGCATCTTTCTGCCCTCTTTCTTCTGGTTCTTAGCAATCACAACATAATCATCACACACAATCCTAAGCCCTGCACACATTTTTAAAGAACTTCTTGGACTTGGTTTCTGACAGCTTTCATGAGCTCTCTGAGTGCAAGGCATGATTGTATATTTTTCTGTGTATTTTGGGGGATTAATTTCAGTTTATGCTCGGTTTTCAAGGATTTTTTCTTTCCTCCATTGCTTTTCTCTTCATCTCTTCCTTTTTTGTGGGTGACAATAAGGTTTTGCTTCTTGGCTGGGTGTTGCTTTTATTTTTTTAATTTTTATTTATTTATTTTTTAAGATGGAGTCTTGCTCTGTTGCTGAGGCTGGAGTGCAGTGGTGCAATCTCAGCTCACTGCAACCTCCGCCTCCCGGGTTCAAGCGATTCTCCTGCCTCAGCCTCCCAAGTAGCTAGGATTACAGGCATGTGCCACTGCACTCGGCTAATTTTTGTATTTTTGGTAGAGACGGGGTTTTGCCATTTTGGCCAGGCTGATCTCAAACTCCTGACTTTGTGATCCACTCACCTCAGCCTCGTAAAGTGCTGGGATTACAGGCGTGAGCCACTGTGCCCTGCTGGGTGTTGCTTTTATAAGAGAGGAGAGGAGTTTAGTGGAAGGTCCTAAATCATGCCTTTGCTGTGGCCAGTAGGATATGTGCTGGGGCTTTTAATGGGGTTTGACACTGGACTGAGAGAGTCTTTGGGAATGGCCTTAGGAGTGTTCACCATGTTGCCTTCCTTCTCTCACCTCCCTGCCCGGCTGGTAAGGCTTTGTGACATCAACACCCACCGGAATGCTGGGGAGGTAGCCCAACCTTGGATTTGCCAACTGTGAGCTGGAGACATATGAAAAACTCAGCACCAAGTGGTGTAATCTCTCCTGTCCTGCAGCAGTACTCAAAGGAATGGGCGCTTTGAAGCTGGTGAATGAAAAAGGCTTCAGGCACTGCAATGTTTAGTCTGAATTTTCCCTCCTCCTTCCCCTTTTCTCTTTTCCGTCCATTTCTGTTGCCACAAGGGGAAAAAGTCAGATCTGAACCAGAGGTGAAGAGCTGAAGAGATTGTAGCGATATATGAAAAATTTTAGCATTTTGTTGTTGGGGATATTGAGCCTCACCCTCTAAACTGGCCCTAAATCTCACAGCTCCCTCTGCTTCCTTCTCACTAGCCTAGTTTTATGAAATTATACCAGTATAAATGAGCTTTTCACCATCTGCCTGGCTTACATTTTTATTTGCCCAAGATGAATGACTATTCTGAAAGTGATTTATTTTCTGGTCCTGATGACGCTCACTTTCTGAAGATAGAAAGTCAACGCGCAGAGATTTATGATCTTGGGGAAAGAATGTTATGGAAGAAAAGAGTGAAATAGTTCTCACATCTACTTTGGGCTTTGGATGAGTGAATCGATGAGTTCTTGTATCCCTTTTGTAATTCAAATTGAGTTTTGTAGATGGCTTATGGCTCTCTGCTTTGCAGGGTCTTACTGTGTGCTAAATAGTAATTGTAAATTTAAAACTTTTTTGGTAATGATGATGCATGTGAGCAACTAGGGAGATAGTAGAGAGAGAAAGACCGTGTGTGTGTGTGTGTGTGTGTGTGCGTGCGTGCGTGAAACAGCAAGTGAGTGAACCATAGAATTGCCTGTAAGTTCTGGCAGTGTTTTTCAGATCTTATGGATGTAGGTCTCAAATAGCCATTGTGTAATACTTGACAGTACTGTACCAGCAGCTGTTTGGCTGTCCATCCTGTCCCCAGGCATCCCGGGACCATAGCCTTCCTCACCTCTAAAGATAGTGGAGCAGCCCGGGCCAAGGCAGTGGACTCCATGAGGTGCCCAGTGCAGCTGGTGTCACGTGGTGCCCTGTTACCACTGTCTTTTCTCTCTCTCGGATGACAGTGTGTTCCCATCTCTCCCAGTCTCTGCCCTTTTCTCTGTCATTCACCATCCAAAGCCAGCTAAGCCTGTGCTGGACTGTCCTCATGTCACATAAGGTTCTCTCTGTTGGCTCTAGTAGTCCCATTAAATGACCACGTTACTAAAAACTGTGAGAAGAGTGGTGGACATCCAGCCTTGCGAAGGAAAAGGAAACTGTAACTTTTTAGAAAATGAATTTAAATGCCGTTGAGAACAGTATGTCAATCCTTCAAACCATGGGAGTGCTCTTTAGGTTGCTCCAAATCTCCATTCACATTTTTCTCGATCATCTCATTAGAATTGCTTTTCTTAAAAAAAAAAAAAAAGAAATGTGTATAACTTTGTTATTTAAAAATTAATATTGTAAGAGGATCAAATCTTTATTTACAGCAAATGTATTTAACTCACATTATGAGTTTAATATAGCTTTGTAGTTTACCCTGGAAACCCCATGAATGACATTATTTTTTGGAAAAATATTTCAGATTCCAGATATCTTCTTTTTACGAGCTTATGTACTAAAATGCAGAGCCAGCTTGTAGTTCTGACTTTAAATATATATAGATATGATGTAATCCAAGGAGAAAACTACTCCTTTGAAGGATGTGAACTTTCCTTATAGTAGATTGATACTGATTTCATGTATTGAATTGAGAAAAGAAATGGAAGCAAAAGGGACTTACACATAGATTCACCTGCCTTTTAAAAATTCTGGCCGGGCGCGGTGGCTCATGCCTGTAATCCCAGCACTTTGGGAGGCCGAGGCGGGTGGATCATGAGGTCAAGAGATTGAGACCATCTTGGCCAACATGGTGAAACACCGTCTCTACTAAAAATACAAAAATTAGCTGGGCGTGGTGGCGTGCACCTGTAGTCCCAGCTCCTCGGGAGGCTGAGGCAGGAGAATTGCTTGAACCCGGGAGGCGGAGGTTGCAGGGAGCTGAGATTGCACCACTGCACTCCAGCCTGGTGCCTGGTGACAGAGTGAGACTCTGTCTTCAAAAAAAATAAATAAAATAAAAATTCCATTATGATGAATTTGTAGTGCTAAAACCTTTATTTAGAATGAAATATTATGTAGAAATTCCCACAATGGGAAAATCCTTGCCCATTTTAGATACTGCTCTGCTGGATCGGTGGTTCTCACAGATGAGTGGGGACTCTCATGCCCTGCAGACATGGGGAGCAGGTGTTCATGACGGTCACTGACTAGGGCTGACGAGAAGACTTTGTAAACGGGAGTCCGCACCTCCCAGAAGCCAGCTTTTTGTCTCTATCGTCTGAGAATACAGGTTCCTTGAAGAAGCAATCAGTTGCTTGGACAGAAGATACAAAATCGTAATGAAAACAAGAGATTCTGTTTTTGATAATTTGGCTGTTAAGATGAGTTAAAATTTTCCAAGTCCCAGGGGTATTTTGGGGAGGTGTGATTATATTATTGCATTTCTGGGTAGGTGAGGATGAAGTCAGTAAGCTTTTTTCTCTCCAGCATTTTGGTCTCTGTAAGCTGTTTCGTGCTAGGGGATGGGATTGGCATGACGCGTCTCTGGAGCCCCAGCTGTGGCGTCTGACAAAGCACTTTGAACTCAAGCTCTTTCAGTTATTCCCTGTAAGAATGTAAGCATGTGAATGATTAATGGTTGTAATAATGGTGTTTCCTGATGGAAATGTTGTGAGCATTATATGAGATCCTGTATCTCCAGTGTCCAGCTCAGTGCCTGGCACTCAATAGTAAGTCCTTATTAGAATTGTTCTTTGGCTGACCTAGCTTATCTTTATTTGTAGATATGAAATGTGTTGGGAAACACTTAAGAACATGTGTTCTCATGCTATTCTGGGCTAAGTGAGATTCATTTCTCTTTTGTCTTCCAAAGAAGTAGTCTGGGTATAAATAATGACATCAGTGGAGCATGGTTTACAAAGGACTTCCACTAGTAACTTATTCAAATATGACTTCTCCACTTAGAGCTAATTTAATAATCATCAAGGTAGTTCTGTTGCTGGTGTTTGTCCTGGGTTTCCCCTGAGGAAGTCCTAAAATCACCTGGTGTGGTCCCCGGTCAGTGAGCGTCCACAGGTGGGAAGCCCAGGTAGCTGATTTTCCCAGCACACCCCAGGTTTGGGCACCAGAGGAAGTCTGTGTGTACAGAAATAAAGGAAATATAGGTAGGTCATATTAGCTTCCTATTGCTGCTGTAACAAATTACCGCTAATGTATTCTCTCTCTTTTTTTTTTTTAACACCCCCTCCCCCCAACAAATGTATTCTTTTACAGTTCCGTTGGTTAGAAGTCCCACACAGGTCTCAGTGGACTAAACTCAAGGTGTTAACAGGGCTGTGTTGCTTTCTGGATGATCTAGGGTAGAATCTGTTTCCTTGGCATTCCTAGCTTCTAGAGGCTGCCTGCATTCCTTGGCTTGGGCCCGTTGCTCCATCTTCAGAGCCAACAGCATTGCATCTCATTGACCCTGCTTCTGTAGTCCCATCTCCCTCTGACTTCCCTCTTCTGCCTCCCTCTTCCACTTGTAAGGCCCCGTGTGATTACATGGAGCTCATGCAGGTAATCTAGGAAGATCTCTCTGTTTTAAGATCAGCCGATTAGCAAACTCAGTTCCATTTGCAACCTTAATTTCCCATTGCCATGTAATGTAACGTATGAGGACTCGGACATCTTTGGGCCATTTTTTTTTTTAATTGAGACAGAGTCTTGCTCTGTTGCGCAGGCTAGAGTGAAATGGTGCGATCTTGGCTCCAGTTTCAAGCGATTCTCATGCCTCAGCCTCCCCTATCGCTAGATTGCAGGAACCTACCACCATGCCTGGCTAATTTTTTGTATTTTTGGTAGAGATGGGGTTTTGCCACGTTGCCCAGGCTGGTCTTGAACTCCTGAGCTCAGACAGTCCTCCTGCCTTGGCCTCCCAAACTGCTAGGATCACAAGCATGAGCCACCATACCCAGCCACCTTTGGGCCATTTTCCCACCTACAGCAACAGGGAAGTTGGCTGGCATTCACAGAATTAGATATACCATGGAGATAAAACTAGGCTCAACCTCTGGCTGGTAGAAATTAAGCAAGTTGCTCTATTGCTCCGTTTGAGGAAAGCAGTCAGCTCAGCTGGACTCACACATTACGCAGTGAAGCCTTTTCAAACTTGCTTTTCCCAGGCCGCTGCCATCGCCCCTCCCTTCCTCCCCGTACCTCCCAGGAGCCTCAGAATTAAGCCGGACATGTGACCATGATGTCTCATTTTTTGCAGACCTCCCAGGAGCCTCAGAATTAAGCCGGACATGTGACCATGATGTCTCATTTTTTGCAGATTCCACAATTCATGCTTTGACAGTAGTAGGAGGAAGATTTTTTAAAGTTTTTGTAGAACAACAGAATTATTGTGTTAAAATACAATAGAAATCTATAGGAAGTCAGAAGTCATTTAAAACCCCTATTTGACCCTTCCTTTTGGTACCACCTCCTTAGAAGGAGCTGCTGTGTGTCTCTTATGGGAAATTTGTTTTTACAGAAAAAAAAATATATATATTATATATATATTATATAAATTATATAATAATAAAATATATATATATAATATATATATTTATAATATATATAATATATAATATATATAATTATATATAATATAAAAAATATATATATTATATATATTATATAAATTATAAAATATATATATATTTTATTTTTTTATACCAGTGGAATTACAATATGAATAATCTGTGGCTCTTTAATTTTCAATTTGACAATGTATCTTAGGTATCGTCCCATGTCAGTATATAGAGATTGTTTGCATTCTTCTGAATAGCTACAAAACCGTTCCATTCTGTGAATATGTAATAATTGATGCAGTTATGTACTATAGTTTGTTTAGTAATTTATTTAACTAGACCCTAGGAGAGACATTTAGGTTGTCCAGTTTTTCACTATTATAAATTGTCCTCTACACATATTTTGTATGCTTACACAAATATATCTTATATAGAGAAACTTTCGGGCAGTGGAATTTAAATGAAATTCAGTTAACAAATGTGGGAATTTAAAGTTTGCTAAGTGTTACCACACTGCCCTCCAAGATTAAGCCAAATGTATACTTCCTCAGCAGTGTGTGAGGTATAATCCTGTCTGTCACCATCAAGGAATGAATGTTATTTTATTTTCTGTCTGTCACCATCAAGAAATGAATGTTATTTTATTTTATTTCCAGTTTATTTTTAAGCTCTTATTTTATTTCCAGTTTATTTTTTAAGATAAGTGGTACCTTGTTTTTAATTTCCTTTTTTTATAATTATGAATGAAGTTAAGCATATTTTCACATATTAGCCATTCATACTTCTTTTGTCTTTTATAGCCTTTGTGTATTTTTCAATTGGGTTATTGAACTTCTTAATCTTTTCTAAGAATTCCTTTAATATACCAAGCCAGTGAATTTTTGGTAATGCGTGCAAGTATTTTCCCACCATTTGGGTGCATTTTTGGAGGTAAGAAGCAATAACAACAATCGTGATTATCATCCCCACTGTAAAATTTTTTGTCATGAAGATCCCTTAGCTTGAATTGTTTCGAGAGTCAGATAGAGTCAGATTCCCCTGACATCCTTTCATAAGTTCACATTAGTTTAAAATTCAGCTCCATGGTTTTATGTGTTGCTGTCCAGGAAACCCACTGGAATGAGCCAGCAGGTGGTTCTACACGTGGGCTGTTTTGTAGCGATGAACAGTAGCTATGGTAATGTACACTAACTGATATATATACATACATTTATCCTTCCTGGAAACATCATCTAGCAAGACTCTGGCAGTCCTCTTATTAAGAGAACTGCACCATGTGGAGAGGTGGTTTTCCCGCCCTCACTTTCTTGCTGGTCTTGCTCCTTGCTTGAAAATAAATATCAAAATACGTACAGCGGCATTCCATGGAGGTTCCGATTTGGACCTTCCGTCCCTGTCCAGGGTCTGCTGTTACTGGTTTTTAAGGCAGTTTTATGCAGGATACTGGTCAAGTTGAAAAAAAACAATACTTTTATTCCTTAAAAATGAAACAATGACAGAAAAACTTTTTAAAAGAAATTCAAAGACATTGGATTGAGTATAGCATGATAAAACATTCAGTTACATGTTAATTTCAAATAAAGTGTCACATACCATTATTTTGAAACTTTTGAAACTCACATGAAGGATGCGTTTCATGATCCTGTTTTATGAATGGGATGAAGATGTGTTCAGGAGTAGAGAATTCTGTCAAAATTTCTAAATTGATAAATTCTCTAAAGTGACATAAAACCTAGCTTGAAAAGTCATCATCGAGCTATTTTATGCTGCAGAAATGGAAATTCTGTGCGACAGAGTGATAGGAACAAAAACCAGAATTTAGTATTTAAAGGAATGTAGATCCTACCTGAGCACACTTAGACCTTAAAATTCACCTTCTTTTTATGCTAAATATAAGAACCCTACCATTCTGATGATTAATGTGCTACTACATACCATGTGTGTTACCCCAGGATGGTTACAGCTGGCTCACGAATTTCCTCTGGAAGTTTTCACTGGATGAAGCATTTGAGAGTAGGGCAAAGCAGAGCATGATAATGTGACAGTTTTTAAAGCAGAGGACATAGTGAGCCTCATTTGTGTTTTATGGCAGTGGAATAATATGAAAAAGATATGAATTGCTGCAATTACCCTCTTACATCCTTAGTATCATTTCACATTTGAGTGAAAGTACAGGGAAACCTTCTTTTAATATCCTTTGTCACCGTGGCTAGAAAAATGGACACACATATGCAAATTAAAGAGAACAGAAAAGGCCTGCTGTTCGGGTTAAAGGCATTGAGTGGGACTGAGAGACTGTAGCTTTATAATGGGGCATTATTGGTGCCGCCTCATTCTGGAATTAAGGACTGTGGTAGTTTTGCTCTTGGTTTATTTCTTTTTTTATGCTAGAGCCTATTTTCTGCCAGATGCTTTCTTCTTGGTTTGTTAATATTTACAGAAATCAGGACTGAATAGGCATATACCAGAGCTGTTTTTAAGAAAAAAAAAAAAAGAATGAAACCTGAGCTCTGGGTTGTTTCTGATGTTCCTAGCTCTTGATCACCTTGTGGTACCAAATCATTAAAAATTTTGAGAGTCAGAAGATAATGATCCAGAAACTACTTCTTAAAGCAAAACGGGGTGGACTTGCTTGATTTTGTCCCTTAAAGGCTGGGCTGCTACCCTGTGTGGATTGATATGTGCCTGGCACATGGAAAGCCCTCAGTAAATGTGCCTTCTGTGTGGCCTGGAGAGAACATTATAACATTTATCTGCAGAATAGTTCTTAATGCACTTTGCTTTTTCCATTATTCGTGATGCAGTCCCTTTTGGCTTGCAAAGAGCAGTAAATGCCTCTTGCTTCTAATGACTTGTAAATCAAAATTGTTCTGTGGTTTGCGATGCCCCTGGTTATTTCCTTTGCGCTATTGTATGTTTCAGAAATTTCCACTGGAGAGTATTAGTGGGGAATTTCCAGGTGAGAAGCATACGTGATTAAAATGGACAGTTAAAATTCAGAGTTGGAGTTGAATGACTGCCTGGTGTGGCCACTGATGAAAATACAATCACCCGTATCCAGTCAATGTTGATAGCTTTCCGAATCTGGTTTGGGGTCATCAAATGAAATTTCTGGGGCCTTGTCTAATGTTGAGGAATACAATTTTCTTCAACTTGTGCCTACACAAGTTTATGAGAAAAGTTGTCCATATGTCTGTGTTTGGCCCCCGATAGCCCAGAGCCATGTCTTCACGGGCCGCCTAGGATTGGGTTTAGAGAATCCGAGGGCCTGGTAGCCCTGGGCCCGTGCTGTTCCTCCCTGGGAGCCAGGCCCCTATCATGCTTGCTACTTTTCTCCACTGTTCTCGAAGCCTCCATGGCCAGGGATTATTAGAGCAGAGCTTCTCAAATGCTAGGGTGCACCAAAATCTGCTGGAGAGCCTGGGGGAGCAGGGAGGAGGGGAACGGGAGTTGCTGTTCAGTGGGTATAGAGTTTGCTTTACTGGATGAAAAAGTTGTAGAGATCTTTTGTACCATAACGTCAATATAGTTCATACTCCTGAATGGTAAAACAAAGTAAGTTGGATATAAAGTGAACTGTGCAATAAGATTCATATATTGTGCCAAGTATAAGTTATAATTGTATTTCAATTAAAAGGATAAACAGGCCAGTCATGGTGTCTCATGACTGTAATCCCAGCACTTTTAGAGGCCAAGGCAGGTGGATCACTTGAGGTCAGAAGTTCAAGTCCAGCCTGACCAACATGGAGAAACCCCGTCTCTACTAAAAAATACAAAATTAACTGGATGTGGTGGTGCATGCCTGTCACTCCAGCCACTTGGGAGGCTGAGGTTACAGGCATGCGAATTGCTGGAACCCAGGAGGCGGAGGTTGTGGTGAGCTGAGATCCTACCATTGCACTCTAGCCTGGGCAACAGGAGTGAAACTCCATCTCAAAAAAAATTAAATAAGAAAACCCCAAACAAAACAAACACTGGACTGTGCCCTGCCCCCAGAGTTTCTGTGTCTGTAGGCCTGGCGTGGGTCCCTAGACTTGAATTGTTATCCAGTTCCCAGTGATTCTGCTGCTGCAGGTCCAGGGACCACAGTAAACCTAATTTAGAGCCTTCCCCTGCTGCCACTCTGCATTCCCGTAGTGCTTTACGTCTTTTCTGTCCCCACTGTAGAGTTCAGGCCCGTAACTGCATAATTGTGGGAAAAGCAAGGCGGTCTAGCAATTAGTGGCACCAAGTATACCGTTCTGAAAGAGTCACTGACGTGGTACCATTGACTTGAGTCTCGCTGTGTTTCTTTCTGAATAAAGCCATTTACTATCTGCAGATCAGAAGAAATCCATCACCCAGCACAAAGCATGAATCAGTCATAATTTAAACTGTGAATCTAGAAAGCCAGAATTCTAGCCTTGGCATGCACCCGTGCTTATGATAGAAGCAAATCATAGGTAGTAAAATTCCTTGACGTTTTCAGGCACAGAATCGTTTTATCACTGTTGGCTACCCAAATGACATTATTCCTTCATCAGTTTGTTTTTGAGGTGGAGGTATTTATAAAATTGTTCTTTTGTGTTTCATCAGGAATCTTAGATTTTCAAAATAATCTGTTCTCATTGAACTTTATATTACCAAGCAGTTAAGGAAAGATAGGTGGTATTGCAGTAACGTTCAAGTGACCCCAGGAAAACTTAAGACGTGGGATTTAGAGGAGGGAGGGATTACTCCTGCCCAGATTGTCAGAGCCAGCATCATGGCGCCAATGCTGTCCTTACAGATAGATAACAAGTAGTGGAAGGCGTAGAAATGGATTGGGAGGCCATCAGAAGTTAGAGTACCACTCTCCAATCAAACTTGCTGCAGTGCTGAAAGGATTTTCTTTCTACGCTGTCCACTGTGGTAGCCACTAGTCTGAATGTGGCTGGTGCCATTAAGGAATGGAATTTTAAGTTGTATTTAATTTTAATTATTTTAAACAGCTAAATGTGACTAAGAGCTACTGGATTAGATGGTGCGAGTCTAGAGAGTAGGGTGAGAAGTGAGTGTACCATCCTCAGTCTAGGCTGGAGGAAGTTTAGGAGGGGAGGGGAAGTGTGGGTCAGATTCAGGAAGCCCAAGTGTGGCTGAGTGAGTAGACATTTTCCTCTGGGCAGTGGGAAGCAATTGAAGACTTTTTTTTTTGACACAGCCCTCAGGAGATCCTGAGAACATGTGCCTGATTGAAGACTTTTGAACAGGGCAGTGGATCTTTGGGGAAGAACTTTCTGGTGGTGTGGTGCCAGACAGTGTAAGGGGAGGAGTCTGGAGCCGGAGGATGAGCTGGGAGGCTGCCAGGGCCCTGCATTTATGTGGTCAAAGCCTAGGATGTGGTGGCAGCAAAGCCGAGGAAAGGGGGGATGGTGGGCCTGGGAGGCGTCCGGGAGCTGAGATGAGAACAGCCCTTCTCCCAGCTGAGTGCCACCTGCCCATGTGAGTCATCATAGCTGTTTTCTATTGCCCGTGTCTGGTAGAATCATTAGATCTGCAGACAGCTGTGACCGGTCCATTTTGCCTCTCATCCACCCGCTGCCTCTCGCGCTTTCTCTCCTTCCTTACCTGCCTGCTGCCAGCTCCCTGTCTCCCCTGTGATTACTGGGCCCTGCAATAACTGGCTGTTGGATCTTCCGCATGCAGGAACTCAGAACCCAACTACCGTCTGCCCAGCGAGGCTGCAGCGTCCAGAGTGACCTAGGCCATGTCCTGTACTGATTGTAATCCTCCTCCGTGCCTAACACAGATCTTACGTGTATATTTACACAGTGGAGGAGAAGAAAGGATGTAAAACATGTGACTGCCACCCCGAGTGCTTGTGGGTCTCCCTCCCATTGGACTGTGGTAGGAGTCTTCCGAAATGGCTCTCAGTGCCCCACCGCCCCCGCGTGCAATCATATCGTTGCTTATTTAACCATGCGTCTCTGGACCTGAGTTCTATTACCCAGTCTCCTCAGAATCTTCAGCAGTTTCTCATAGGGGAAAACCAGCTGTTTATTTCCTTTACTTATGCAGCGAATAAGTCAGTTGCATGACTTACTTTTTTTGATAAAGGCACAGCAGTGAGCAAAACATTTCAGATCTGCTTCCTGTGAGCTGACTCTCTGCAGGGGGGAGAGAGGATAAACACCCATATAATACAGTGGACAGTGACCAGTGCTGGAAGGAAAAGTGGGGCTGAGGAAGGAGCAAACGGGAGAGGGAGTGGTGCCAGCCTAGATGGTCAAAGGCTGCTCTGGTAAGGGGACATTGGAGTTAAGATGAGTGAGGCTGGCATGGCAGCTCACGCCCATAATCCCAGCTCTTTGGGAGGATGAGATGGGCAGATCACTTGAGGTTAGGAATTCAAGACCAGCTTGGGCAACATGGTGAAACCCCATCTCTACTAAAAATACAAAGGTTAGCCTGGCGTGGTGGTGGGTGCCTGTAATCCCAGCTACTTGTGAGGCTGAGGCAGGAGAATCTCTTGAGCCCCAGAGGGGAAGGTTGTAGTGAGCCGAGATCGAGCCATTGCCCTCTAGCCTGGGCAACAGAGCAAGACTGTCTCAAAAAAAAAAAAAAAAAGATACGAGTGAAGTGAGGGGGACCTGGATGAAGAAGACCGGTAACAGCAGGTGCAAAGGCCCTGAGGTAGGCCTCTCCTTCGCTCGTCCCAAGAACAGAAGGTTGCTGGAAGGGGTGAGCAGGATGGACAAGGAGAGGAGTGTGGTCAAGGAAAGAGAAGAGGGTTCGTGGGGCGACATCAGGACTTTGACATTTAGTCTTAGTCAAGAGGGGAGGGTTTTGAGTTTAGGAGTTATGTGATCAGCTTTATGATTGAAGATGCCTTCCAGCTACTGTGAGGAGACGCAGACTGAGAGGAGAGCAGGAGACTGACTGGGAAGTTGTTGCAGTAATTAGGAGAGGGAGGTGACGGTGGCTTTGCCAGGGTGGCAGAGGTTGTGAGAAACAATCAGATTCTAGATATGATTTGCAGAAGTTGCTGATGGATGTGATGTGGAGCAGTGCATAAGCAAGAAATTAAAGTCAAGGACGGTGCCAAGCCTTTTGGTCAAGTGACTAGAAAAACAAAGCTATTATTTACTGAGATGAGGAGGATCACATTTTGGAGGTGTGAATTGAAAAAGGCCTGTTTTTGATACAGTAAGTCTGAGATGGCTTACATTAGGTGATGTGTTTTCTCTTCACTGCCATAACAAATGATCATTGACTTACTGATTTAAAACAGCACTAATTTATCACCTTGTAGAAGAAGTCTGACACAGGTCTCAGTGGCTAAAATCCAGGTGTTGGCCGGGCTGCATTTCTTTGTGGAGATGCTAGGAGAGAATTTGTTTCCTTGGCTTTTCCAGTTTCTAGAGCCTGCCCACATTCCTTGGCTTGTGGCCCCTTCCTTCATCTTCAGAGCCAGGAATGATGCATCTATATTCCTATCTCTTTCTGACTACAGCCTGGAAAAATTCTCTAATTTTAGGGATTCATGTTTTTACATTGAGTCCATCTCAGCAATCCAGTTTAATCTCCCCATCTCAAGGTCCTTAACATAATCACATGTGTAAAGCCCTTTTGTCACTTAAAGTGCCATGTACACAGATTCCAGGAATTGGGACTTGGGTAGCTCAGGGGTCTGCTATTCTGCCCACCTCGGATAGCTAAGGGGGAGATGTCGAATAGGCCGCTGGGTGCACAAAGCTAGAGTTCAAGGGAGAAGGCTGAACTTGAGATATATTCTTAGGAAATACACATTTAGAAATTGTTGAAAGCAGTTGGATCAGATGGGCTCTCCAAGGGAATGAGTCTTATTACAAGGCCAAAGCCATGTGCTTGACCTCAGCTGCATTTCCCTGCAGTAAGCTTCTCTTCATCCCTGGCTGGCATCATTTCTTCTGCTGCACTGTCCCCTCCCCTTGGCTGCTTGAAGTGCTCCTCTTTGGTGACACCCAGCCCAGAATCTGCCTTCTCTGGGTGAAGCCCTCTGATCACCCTGGACACACCTCCTCCTGGCCTTTGCAATTTGATTTTGCATCATATAGCCTTTTCATTTATTTTTCTATTTTTGATGATGGCTTTATTGAGATACAATACACATGCCATACAATTTATCCCTTTAAATCATACCAACCATTTGGTGGATTTTAGTATTTTACAGGTGTATGTCACTGTCACCTCAGTCAGTTTTAGAACATTTTCATCACCTCAAAAACGAACCCTGTACCCTTTAGCTGTCACCCCCATTCCGCCCATCCCTGCAGTCCCTGGCAACCACGAATCTATGTGCCTGTTTTGGATGTCTCGTAGCAGTGGAATTGCAATACATGACCTCTTGTGACTGGCTGCCCTTTAATTTTAAATCTAGATTTTGTCCTTGCACACTCAAGTTTCCCACATTTGGTTTTATAAATTCATTCTTTTTTAAAAACTTATTGCACATCTGTTGTAAACCACCGTTTGTGTTGGGATTCTAGAAATGAAGCCCTGAATTAGTAGGATTCCTCCATCAAAGAGTTCCAGGTAAGCTAACAACCCCATGGCCACTGTGTTCCTCTCCTGAGCTCCTGGCTGATATCACTAATTGATCACAGCATTCTTTCTCCCCAGATTTGTAGACGGCCTGTACATCCACCTCCACCCAGGGCCCCAGGTAGCCAGCCCCAAATAATCAAAGTCTCTTTGCCAAAAGAGGACAGACATTTCTGGTCCAGTTGGAAAGTAGGTGTGCACTTGTGTAAATCCACTTTGCTAAGTGCCATGATGGGCACGTTTGAAGCGCCGAGGGACTCCTTGGTAGGATGGAGGCTCCACCTCTGTGAAACATAGTTGAACTAAGTCAGATGACGAGGTGAAACTTACAGTCTGACCCAGGGCTGGGAGAAGGAATGAACCGTGTACTCCTTCTCAACCAGAACACCAGCCTGTTGAATGCAGAGACCATGGCTTAAGTAAATTTATATCTTCAGTATCTAATGTGCTTTGTTACCTGTGGGCATTGGAGGTGGCTGAGGTGACAGTAACTCTTTCAGGCCAGGTGTCTGATGACCACTCAACCCACCCTTATGCCTTTATGTCTAACCCACTGCATGCCTCTTATCAGAGCTCCAGGAAGGCTAGAATGGAGTCTTGAAGGAGTTTCTTTCCTACCTTTCCTAGGCGTAGAGAACTTGGGTAGCTGTGGATGGCAGGTGTGGATGGCTACCTCACCTGTCACTCCAAACCACAGCTGGTGCTCCAGCACCCGTTGCTGGGATGCCGTCTGATTCCCTGCACTTTCTGCTTCATGTTCGTCTTGCTTAGTCCACAGATGTGTGTGTGACCTTGATTGAGACATATTTGAAACGTCTCTGAATCCTTTCCTAGTGTAGCTCCAGACCTGGAAAGTGATGCTTGCCTCATGCTCAGGGCCCTGTGCCCCAAAGCCCTCAGTAGGGAAGGTCTGGGAGAGGAGCTTGGGTGGCGTCAATCAGCTTTGCAAGGGAAGCTGCCGGGGAGAAGGGGAGAAGCACAAGGAGAAGGATGCAGGGGCTTTAGCAGCGACCTCAAGTCAACATAGCACTGTGTGCAGCGCGGACGTCACAGGCTTCATGAGAGCGTGGCTGTTTACCAGGCACTTCTTGTGTGCCAGCCACTGCGTTCAGTGCTTTACACGCTTTGCCTTATTGAGACCTAGAGCAGGCCTCTCAGACGTGGGAGGTGTTACCATCTCCATTTCATAGACAGGGAGACCGAGCTTTTTGGGTGGGGCATAGTGTCTTTAGGATGTATCTCCAGAACTGTCTGCAGCCAGAGCTCCAAGCTTTCCTTTTATGCATGGCTGTCTCCTAAAGCTGTGGTGATCTCTGATTTCTTGGCCTCTTCCTTATCCTCACTATGACTTTTTATCCCGAGTACTCATGAGCTTCCTGTGATCTGTGCTGCTTGTGCAATGTCAAAATAGGGGCCATGGAGACCTTGGTCCCACAAGCATACACAGCTTTGCATTCAGGGTGTCTTTCAGAGCCTCTGGCCATGTTATTAATTCAGTGCTGGATGTGGTTTTAAAGTGCTAGCATTTTGCTCGTTGAGATGAAGTTGTGCTGACACAGTGCTTGGCACTCAGTAGGCCCTCTCTGTCTTGTGGAGGCCCTGCCCTTTCCCCGCTTCTCCAGGCACCAGGCTGATGCTACGCTTGATTTGCAGCCTCTGGGATCCTGCACGCTGGCAGTCGGAATTCACACTGGCACGCTCCGAAAGCTCAGCTGCAGAATCATTGCTTACCCCTTCATTTGCTGTGGCTTCTCCCCTTGTTTTTTTTGTACTTTCTTTAGGGTTTTTTTTGTGTGTGCTATTTCTTGATTTCTTTTTTTCTCCTGTCATTTAAAATGACTCTGCTTTCTAATCAGAAATGTAGAAATTAGACAAAGACATGCTGCTATTTCCTGTGAATGCTTCCCTTGGATGTTTTTAAAGGAACGCCTGTTGAATCCTCTCCATATAATTGTTCCCAATTATCTTGGCTGATGACATGTGCTCTCCACTCTCTCCCCTCCCCAGAAGTGACTTCCTTCTGCCTTCCAGGGCGTGTTTGATTTAAAACTAACCTTTCTGCAGGTCGACCCCTTTGCTCAGGAAGAGCATCTGTCCTTCCAGTCTATGAGAGCCAAGTGTGGTAAATGTGTGTGTATGTGTGGTTAGAGCCAGCCAGCCGGCTCATCCCCTGGGAGGCGGCAGGAGGATTGTGATGTCAGTAACGACAAACTCAGCATCTCCAGAAGGCAGCTGGGACCAGCTTGCTGTGTGGACATGCGTGTACTTGGACCTGGCAAGGACACGACCCAGCTTCTCCATCGGGTTCCCTTCACAGTGGCCTCGTTGTTGCATCTACCTCCAAATGGCAAGATAAGGCCCGCTAAATTCGCCAGTGGCCTTTGAGGCACCATCGGTTGCCTAGCTTTGGAAGGGGCTCCACGTAGAGGATAGTACATGTGCAGGAGCGTTCAACAGCTGCCCTGCAGCAGGGCCGGACACCAGCCGAAGACATGTGTCCACAGCTTCTGTCTTCGGCATGACGTCTAACCAGAGTCTAACATCCACCCGTTCAGCTGAGACACGCTCTACCCAGCAAAGATGGCCTACTTTTGGAGAATTAGACACAGCCATCAGAAAGACTCTTCCAGAGGAGAAATCCCACCTGTGCAGTGTGTGGGAAGGACAGTAGGTCATCAGGATCAACCGTTTTGCATTCATAGGACAGAACTTTCTCTGCGTCCTCAGGGGAGATACTTTTTCCAAGCATGTAGTAGTGAACACCTTGCACTTGGTAGTCATGTGATATGAGTTTCTTGTGGGGAACGGGGAGAAGAAGGCCAGGTGAAATTTCCTGAATTGCTGGCCATCTTTGTATGCCCTGGGCTATGCTGATGTTACTGACATATATACAGAGTTGGACTGGATCTTCAGATGTGGCTATGCCAGTTTTCATGACCTTTGCCTGTTAGATGAAGCTTCTTAAGATATGAAATGTCACTGTGAAGATACACTGTGAGAATTATGTAATGATTGTAGTGATTTGGTTAAATATGCTGTACCTATTGTAAGGAGAAAATGACTAGAGATAAAAGAGACTAAGTCCTTGGTTTTATGGATTCTGTAAATGTCTTTTGCAGCAGTAACACTATTATCGTTAGAACTGAAGGTCAGACGCAGTGGTTCATACCTGTGATTCCAACACTTTGGGAGGCTAAGGTGGGACTAGAGGGCCAGGAGTTCAAGACCAACTTTGGCAATATAGCGAGACCCTGCCTCTAATTTTATGAAAAGTCAAAAATTTTTAACTAAAGCAAAGACCTGAAAAATGGATTCGGTAACTGGTCATTGGTCACTTGCTCCTCGTAGACACTGAGCCCTTAGATTCTCTTCTGCAACTCACTGTTTCTTGATTTTCCCCCTTTGTCTTCTACTCGCCGCCTCTTCCAGTCTCTCCAGCCCCTGTCCTCTGTCCATGTCTCGGCTCCACACTCTCTGCTTTTCTAGAACATCTCATTTGCTGGCAAGCCAGCTTCTGTTGACTCTCTTTCCCTAGCAAACATAAACACACTTGTCCTGGTGGCCATTATTGCATGTGATTGCATGTCTGTGTAGTTATGAAATTGAGAAATAATTCCTCTATGAGGAGACATCACTCCCTGGTTACTTCCTTCCCATGCTGCTGTGCACCTGACAGGTCTCTCCTTTGAAGATATTTGAGGGTGGTGCTTCTGGTCTACTTGGCTACTGCCTGCATTTTCGTGACCTTCACACTACCAAATGTTTTTTTCCTGACATGGCTACATTTCCTCATAAAGATACTATGTAGATGTGTTTGGTCTCACCACTCAGTGCCAAGGTTTCTTGGTATGGCTCAGTTCACCCCAGTGCCTGTTTGCCAAGTTAACAGCATGTGGGGAAGCTTGCCAGGCTTTAAGAATGATTGAACTGCAATATGCTTGCTGCTGAAAGAGAACTGGATGTTCATTCTCTAGCTGACTTTATTGTCTGTCCTTGCCATGCAGGTTTTCAGGAGTTGCAGGTCACTTGAACTCAGTGGGTCACTCCTTTCTGTTGTAGATATTGTCTGTTTACTGGATGCTTATTTACTTGGGCATAAGATGGCTTCAGGAGCCCATCTTAATCCTTGCTAGAGCAGACCCTCTTACCCCTGCATGTCTCTGATTTCCTGGTTTGGCACAGAAAATCCCTGTCAAAAGGGGAAAGTCACCTTTAAAGGTTAGGTAGTGGAACCACACAGGCTTCTGCCATGATGTCTCAAATCTAACCAGTGAGGATTCAGCCCTCTGAATAGGTTATAAGGCCGTGTACAAATAAAGGAGACGTTAGTAGATCAAACTGCTTGTGTAGACCCGAGCTATCTGAGGGCCAGGTCTGGGTTAAGAGAGAATACAGGTCACTGAAGCAGGGAGATGGGGCGGAGGGGGAGTCCTCTGTCTGATGAGGAGGGAAGGCAGGAGAGAAGTGCCAGGAAGGAGAGTACTTTTGGGGACATGGAGGGAGTGAATGAAGCCTCTGACAGGGAAATGAGTGGACTCTGCAGACAAATGTCTATTTCATGGTTTTTCCCGGCACAGACCCAAACTGTAGTTAAATTACATATATGTATTGAATAAAAGGATTGGCATTTTGGTCGTGCTTGATATTTGCATTTGTATTGAAGAGTTAAGATTTTATTTTATTTTTTATTTTAAAAGGTAAAGACGGGGTTTCACTATGTTGGTCAGGCTGTTCTTGAACTCCCGACCTCAGGTGATCCACCTGCCTTGGCCTCCAAAGTGCTTGGATTACAGACATGAGCCACCGTGCCCGGCCAAGATTTTTGTTAAAAGTAAGCAATGAAAGCAGAGCTAAATGTGTCTCCATTGAGAAGACTGTTGGACCCGCACCAACCTAATGCAGGTCACAGTTTTGCCTCCTGGCGTTGGCCTGCACTTGCTTCTCCTTACTAGGTAAGAAGCAGAGGCCTGCGGTGAAGGGCAGGATCACATCTGTCGATGCCGTGACTGTCTTGGATTAGACCATTCTCACCCCAAGAGCCCACCTGGTCTCAGCCTTTGGTTCTCGAGAGGCTGGAGGTCAGTGAAGGGCCAGAGACCCTTCTAAGAATCCAGTAGTAGCTATGGACTCCCTATTCAGAAGAATGCCCAGACTCACAATTTTTGCATAAAATTTCAAGGATGGAGGTGGATAATTAAGGGCCATCCCTGCGGCCCAAGTCAAGAACCCTTGCTCTGGGCACAGGTCACTGCCGGGTCACCGGGAAATGTCCCTAAACCGCAGCCTGACCATGAAGCTCTTTTTCTGCCCATTGAATTTTCGCTTGTCAGTCCCCCC
Source organism: Plecturocebus donacophilus (assembly GCA_004027715.1). Classification (NCBI taxonomy): domain Eukaryota; kingdom Metazoa; phylum Chordata; class Mammalia; order Primates; family Pitheciidae; genus Plecturocebus; species Plecturocebus donacophilus. The sequence continues at coordinate 28,316 of PVKP010009748.1, read as the reverse complement.
ATTTGCTAAGAGACACAGTTGCTTGATTTTGGTAGCACCGTATGCCCTGAGGTGTTTGTGTGGTAGAAATATTGAGTCATAATTTCTGTTTTTATTAAAATCCTCATTTTTTCAAAGCCTGCTTCTCTTTAAAACATAATTTAATTCCATTTTATCTTTAAGTTTGCATACATTTTTGTGGCTGGGCTGGCTTATTTGTAAAAATCTCTGGGGGAGGGGGGATCTGAAGATTCTTCTGCTTAAGTCTTATACATTCTTTCAGCATTATAAAACCATTTCTCATGTTTGTATTTTTTCAGAGATGGAAGAACACTGTTCTGTCATCTTTGATGCCCCTGAGACAGTTGTTACTGTTTTTGTTTTGTTTTGTTTTGTTTTTGAGATGGGGTTTCGCTCTGTTACCCAGGCTGGAGTGCAGTGGCGCAATCTCGGTTCACTGCAACCTCTGTCTCACGGGTTCAAGTGATTCTTCTGCCACAGCCTTCCTAGTAGCTGGGACTACAGGCATGCGCCACCATGTACCAAGCCCAGCTAATTTTTGTATTTTTAGTAGAGACGGGGTTTCACCATATTGCCCAGGCTGGTCTTGAACTCCTGACCTCGTGATCTGCCCACCTTGGCCTCCCAAAGTGCTGGGATTACAGGCATGAGCCACCGCACCTAGCCCAAGACAGTCGTTAATGTTATATAAGTGAAAATCCGCAGAGATTCAGGGTGGAGGGTGGGCGTGCAGGGGCCCCAGGAGAAAAGCAGGACTTTCTTTGTAAGAGAAGAGGGGCCAGGATGTGGATAAGCATGGGGACCTGACTATGGCAAACAGCACTTAGAAAGGGTGATAATTATCAGTATCTTTGAATTCCACATCAGAGTAGTGGAATCAACAAACCCTTGGCCCTAAAAGGGAAGGAGGTTTCGTATCTTTAAAACTCCATCAAGACCTGTTTCTTCAAACTCTCCATTCCATGCAGTGCTTGCTGATGTGGGTGCTTTGTGGATTTCAGTAGACTGATATTTACATTGACACAGACCTCTTTCAGAAAGAGTTGACCTGTTGATTACGCCTACCTTTCCACCCACGTATCTCCAAGTTGGACCGCGATGGGGGCAGGGGGTGGTCTTCTCTTTGTGCAGATGGACTGAGCTGCAGTGTGGGTGGAGTGAAAGTGTCCTCTCAGATGTTTACTGTCAACATGGTGTCTGAAACTAGCTTCACTCTGATTATTTACTTGAGGCTGGGTAGGAGAATTGTTTACAGATCACACTGGGAGAGAAAGGGCAGGTTCTCAGAGGCTGTGGGAGAAGCAGTGCTAGGTCCTTGTTGAAGGTCAGGGCATGGCTTGGTCCGGATTTGTGCCACCAAGGGGCAGTGTGCCAGGCTCCCATGGCCGTTCTTCCCTGGGCGGGACCTCAGGGCCACCAGTCACCCTGGATGACTCAGCTTCTGGGGCTCCTTCGCCAGCCTTCATTTCCTCCGCTGGAGCCAGTGTCTTTGAGAGGAATCATCAGACAGAGGACATGTGCTGTTGATTTACAGTGGGAAACGCTGGAGGGTTTGTGTTCACTGTCATCTGTGTCCTTAGTATCATGCAGGTGGATCTTGTGGAAAACTCTCTGGCTACTGGAAGTCCAGGGACAAGCTGGGTTTAATTTTCGAGTAAGGCAGACAGCAGGAGGAGGTGTGGTCCCCGAAGGTCTGTAAACACATCACACTGAGTGTAGCAGTGAGTGGGAAAGATAAGGATTTTTCCTGTACTGGCTTTTGAGCAAATAGGAAATCACAGCTTTAGAAGAATGAATCATTCTTTGTTTCACAAAGTTTATGGCAGCCTCATGGGAGCAGTTGATTTTAGTATGAAGTCCATTCTTTGTGAGAACAGCTAATTTCAAGCAGAAAAAAATTACCTGCAAAATGGAGCTACCTCTCCCGTTGAGATGTTTAAGGACTTTGCACCCAACTCCACCTGCTGGGTACATGGTGGTGGCTGGATTTCACTTATTTTTTATTGTCCTTTTTCTTCCCAAAGCAGAATTCCCAGGCACTGCCCTCTTCTCCCCCAGCTGGTCCTGGGATGAGAGGAATTCTGCCAATACGAGGTCACTGCAGAGAAAGTTGCAGCTGTGGCACTTTTGCCATTGGGAGGGATTTGTGTCTGAGCTCTCTGACTTCTGTAGCATAGACTGGAAATGCAAGCTCACAGGGAACTGAGACAGCCACCCACTTTAAAACTGACCTGAGATCCAGAAGAGGCAAAAGGGAGCAGAGCCAGAAGGACAGGCCGGCAGAAGGGAGGCCCTGCTAATCTCCGCATTAGCCATTCAGACTCACAGCAGCGGTGGGGTGGCGCTGGCTGGTGGCGCTGGCCGCAGCAGCTGTCACGCAGCAGCAGTAGTAGGGGGTGTCATGAGGTGGAGCTGGAGGAGAGCCCCAGGGCCACTGGCTGTAAATGCTGGGATCCTGCGCCCATCTACCCTCAACTTCCCAGTGTAGGATCAGAGTAGCTCACAGCTCAGAGACTTCCCTCTGGCTGCTCTTCTCAGGGTTAGCCCAGGTAAGGAGTCCTCAATTATTTCAGCATAATCTAGCCAAGCAATTTGCCAATGATGTCAAGAGAATACTCGTTATGAGATGGCTGGAGAACTGGGCACATAACGAAAGAAAACTTAGCTCTTGGCTGGGGGAGTATTGTCTGGGCTTCACTGAGACCTTCACAACCATTTCTTTAGAATTGGGGTTATTTAGAGCTGATTGAGAACACTTTAGGAGTATTATCTATGGAAAATGTCTATTTATATTGAAGTTTTGAAAATGCCTACCCCAGGAGGGAAGGAACACCATTATTTCCTTTCTTTGGAATGTCGGTAAGAAATAGTCAGTGTGAGTATGTCAGGCCAGGCAGTTTTAAACACCTTGACCACTAAAATAAACTTCGTGTGTCACAAGTGCCTGTAGATTTAAGATGATTCTGTCTAATGGGGTTAGGAAATTGTTCGTTTTTTGCATGCACATTTGGGCAAGTGTGTACCCTTTCCTGTTTAATACCTTTGAGTTTCTGAATTTCTGTATGTTATGTCTGGCCTGTTGATAATTGGAAAGAAATGTATAATGTTCTCTGCAGAGTACTTCTGCTTATATATAAGCAAGCATCATAAGAACATAGGTAAATGTGGAGTGTGGAATGTGGATACTTCTTTCAGTAGAACTCTGAGAGCAAGTTTATCTCATAGCCAGAGTTTTTAATACTTGCATATTGGAAAATTTTATGTGCAGTAATCCCCTTGCATAGTTTATTAAGTTGCCTGTTTTCTCTGTAATGTGAAAAATTGGAATCGAGTGATTGAATGAATAAACTTGCATCGAGGAAAGCAGGGTTTGTTGGCCACCGTGAATCCCATAGTATTAGGAAGTTTCGGGAGTTTGGCCTTAAATTTTCATTTGCTGTCTTCCTCCCTAAATTAATGCCAATTCTAAACCTTTTCTTACACACCTGCTAGAGGGATCCTAATTAATTTGGATTGTAGTCTTAGAGCACGTTTTTCCATAAATAATTTTAGTCAGTCCCTGGATAATCCAGCTTTTACTTATAAACAGAAAAATTACTATTAGCTATAAAGTGTTCTGGGTTGTGCAAGTTAATGGGAGTTTAACTTTAGTCATCTCCTACTTGGTAATAGGCAGAATGAAGGGGGCTCTACCCATATACCATAGTTGGTTTCTTGAAGAACGGGGAGCTGTTTTGTCAGGGAAGTCCTTAGTTTCACTAATCGGGGATGACGGGAGAGAAAGGGGATACGCAGTGCCCAAGACACAGGGTCGACCCCTAGGGGACTCATCTGCCCTGTGGCCAATAGGACTGGGTCACAGAGGAGCCCTGCCTGGGACGGGATTGAGTTCCTTCTGTCATCGTGAAGCGTATGAATGCATACACTGTATTTCTATCCTCTGCTGGACCAGCTGGTGATTTTTATTGATGATTTCATTTTAGCCAAACTCAGGCTCTGAATTGGTTTTGTCTGAAGATGAAAAAAGTGACAATGAAGATAAGGAAGAGACAGAATTGGGCGTCATGGAGGATCAGCGTAGTATAATTCTTCATCTCATTTCACAACTCAAACTCGGAATGGATTTGACCAAGGTAGGTCGGCGTGTTCCCAGATTTGTGTCCCATTGGTGGGGTTCTGTCTCTATCCTCAAGCCATCTCTGTGCACATTCTTTTCACTGTGGTGAGATTGGAGAGTAGAGTGGGGAAAAGGCTAGCATTTCAAGTATGAATATTCCAAGTATAATCTGAAAAGACGTTTGTACATGAATGCTCATCCTCAGGGCTGGACAGCCTTGCATTTGATTCTCTGGAAGAGCTGCTACTTTACAGGACAGGGGAAAACACCAGAAAAAGCATGTGCGATGATAAGGAAAATTCAAGGTACTGTTTCTTTGTTTCCTGCTGTGTTCTAGAGATCATTGCAGGTGGCCTGCAGAGATGGCTGTAACACAGTGGCCATAGAGGAAAGATGGGGAAGGGAAATGGTGGAGCCAGGAGCGAGGCCACTGTGTACACCCAACCTCATGACCTGCCGAGGGCTGTCCTTAGCTGTAACAGCTGGTCCCCGAGGGCAACCTCGTTGGTGATCCAAATCTCATTGTCATGGGTGGAAGCGGAATCAGCTCTTCTTGGTACTGAGTGCAGGCAGGACACCCCCTGAGGAACCTCACCAAGAGAACCAGTGTCCTGACCACTGATGTCGTGGAGAGAGTCCCACATACACCACTCCTCACCCTCGAGGCGAGCAGGAGAGGCAGTTTTGCTTGTAGCTGAAAGGTTGCGTGGTGTCCTTGGGCTCTTGTCAGCTGGTAGAAAGAGCCTGGAGTCTGGCCTTCCTGGGTTCCACTCCCAGCCAGTGACTCTAGTTGGGAGCCTTTCTGGCACGGTGGCGTAAGAATCGCAGGAGGGGTGCAGCGGACCTAACCCAGGCTGAGCTCCTAGCAAGCGTGTCACCATCATATCCTTGCAAAATGCTATGTTATGTGGTTTGACTGTGTGGTAGGGTGGAAATTCTAGATTCTGAAGGCCAGCTAGAAAAATGTGGATGTACTTGAAATGGTCAGAGCCACTGAAGGCACAGCCTGGAGAACAGCCCTCTGGGCAGTTGGCTTGGTTGGCCACAGTGAAGGGTCTGAAATGTTTTCATAGGTTTGAATGTGAGTGTGTCTGATATTCTGGGAGACTGCGCCACTTTAAACAAAACAGCAGGCCCACACCGCAGACGCCCGACTGTTCTCCATGCTGCTGCCTTCCCTTCATTTCAGTCCTCTAGCTGGAAAATGCTTCCTGTTTTTCAGCTAGAGGAGTCACTTAAATACTTGGCTTTAAGAAGATGCCCGTGTTTTATTCTTGTGCGTTGTGTAGGCACTCAGACAGAGCTTGAGTTAAAGTTCGATGAAATATGGATGATAATGTGTACAAGCACAATCTAAAATCACAGTGTTTCTAAACTGGGTCATGAACCATTAGTGGATTGTGAAACCAGTGTAGTGGGGGTCAGGCCATCCTTTCTAAAAAATGATATAAAATACAGTAGAAAACATCAGAGCATTCTGCACGTGAAACCTAGGTCTTTGGATACATGTGTACTGGGTTACCATGTAAAATATATTCTCATTGTTGATTTTTTTTAATGTTTACAAAACTCAGACCTAGAATCATGAATGACAGAGAAAAGAGATTGTAAGAGAAATTGAAATTGCCAAGGTCAGATATAGAGAAGCAAGAAAATGCTGCAGGGACTATATTATGGCAAGCTGAGTGTCTGAACGAGTTCACGCTATTCCTGTCTTGCTCTAAAATAAAGAAATCATCACAACTGTGCATTTCTTTATTATTGTTTTATTAGGATATGATTGTTTTGCATTTCCAGAGCCACAGCCTCTTCCTGAAAGAGCAAACATTGCATTTCTCCCAATACTCAGCTGAGGACCTGAAAGAATAACTTTTCCTGTCTGTGGTTTATTAAGTTATTTTACTGGGAAGAATCTGTCATTCAAAAACCAAAGGAAAGCTTGGAAGGCTGAAGTACTTGTGAGAGGGAGCGGCAGACCTGGCACTATCCTATGAGATTTCTTGGCTTCTGTTGCCCTGCATTATAAAAAGGTTGATGAAATTTCTTCTCTCCTTACTGTCCTCTTTTTTCTTCTTGGCTTTTGTCCATGTCATTAAGTTAAGCCTGTACTAATGGAAGAACTTAGCCAGAATGGAGTATCCGATGAGCAGGCACCCTGGAGACAGAATCTTCTTCACCTCGAGGATGAAGGTCTAGTCTTTCTCCAAAAACAAGTATACTTCCATGACCCTGAGGATGCGCCAGTGTTGACACATTTGCGCGTCACAGAGCCCAGCGGAGCATATAGTGCTGTGTCTTGCCTTGGTTCACTGTGAATACCAGACAGGGCCAGGCTCGTGGGTATTTGACTTGTGAGGTTGCTCAGCACTCCATGCTCAGAAGGGCTCCCTGCTTGGTTTAATGCCCCGCTATCACTGTCTTGAAATGCTTAATAATTTTCAAACAAGGGCACGTGTGTTCCCACTTTCCACTGGGCCCCACACAGCATGTAGCTGGTTCTGCCTCCAGAAGCACCCTTGTCGACCCTCTTTCCTCAGGGTGGCACCATAACCCTAAGTTACTGGTGACTCCTTCGCTGGAGAACCCACTGTATTTCCACACTCTGCGGGTAGCCTAGAAAAGGAGAGGATGGAGGAGCCACAGTGAGGTGGAGGGTCGCCGAAGGTCTGGAGTGTTGCGCATGCTGGTGAGAGGCTCCGCTGAACCTGGAGTGGGCATTAGGGTCAGGTCATGCAGGGCGTGTGGGCCATGTGAAGGGGACAGACTCGATCCTGAGGGCGTGGGAAGCCTTGGAAGGCTTGAGCAAATGAGCAGCATCATGTGGTCAGGAGATCCTGACATGACTGTTGTGCCAAGTTCGAGGCTCCAGGGAGAAGGGCCCACAAAATCCAATATTGAGCTTGGAGATGTAGGACCATTTTTACCTAGTTTTCAGGGATGTGAAAGGCAACAATCTGTAATATGTTCACTTATGTAATTTATATTTATTGAACACTGCACATGCCAGATACTGTTTTAGACACAGAGTGGAGCAGAACATTCACAGTCTATGCCCTGATGGGGCCTGAGTGATGATGGAAGAAAACAGACAAGAAACAAGTGAGAGACAGGGAAGTGAGGGTGGGAAGAACAGGAGATGGAGATGAAGTATAATGAAGAAAAATAGAGCACGTCAGGGAGAGTGGCTGCTGGTGGGATGGGGGTGGGATGTGTCCTCTTAGCTAAACTGGTCAGGGTAGGATTCTACTAGGTAACATTTGAATGGAGACAGATCTAAATGAGGAGCCAGCCATCTATGGAAGAGTGTTCTGGCCAGAAGGGATGGGGGTGTAAAAGGCCCAAGATGGACCTTGTTTGGCATTTGGGGATGAGCAGAGAGACCAGTGTGGCTGGATCAGAGTGAACTGGGTGGGACTGGCAGGAGAGAAGTTGTTGAGACAGCAAGTCATAAGGTCTTTTAGGATATTTTGAGGACTCAGGAGGTTGTTTTGAGTGATATGAGTGGCCACTGGAGGGTTTTGACCAAGGGTATATTTGACCTTACTTGTATTTTTATTTTATTTTTATTTTATATTTTCAAGATGAAGCCTCGCTCTGTCACCCAGGCTGGAGTATAGTGGCGTAATCTTGGCTCACTGCAACCACCCCCTCCTGGGTTCAAGCGATTCTCCTGCCTCAGCCTCCCGAGTAGCTGGGATCACAGGCATGTGCCACCATGCCCAGCTAATTTTTTATATTTTAAATATAGACGGGGTTTTACCATATTGCCCAGGCTGTTCTCGAACTCCTGACTTCAAGTGATCTGCCTGCCTCAGCCTCCCAAAGTGCTGGGATTACAGACGTGAGCCACCGTGACTGCTTACTTGTATTTTTAAAGGGTAATTTTGACTCTGCTGTGAAAAGTAGGCTGATGGGTGGTGACTGGGGTGTGAACAGCAGGGGTCAGGGTAGAAAAGAGGAAGAGCTACTGTAGTAACTCAGGTGAGGTGCTGGTGGCACAGTGCTAGTGGCTGATTCTGGATGTGCTTAGAAGATATTGCCAACAGGATTTGCATATGACGTGCAGTGTGAGAGAAAGAGAGGAATAAAAGATGACTCTAAAGTTTCGACTTGAACAGCTAGAATAATAATTATTATTAATTGCCATTTGTTTCATTGTTTATTTTTTTATTGTGTTTTTAAATTTTTTTTCTTTTTATTTTTGGCCTGAACAGCTAGAATAATTATTATTATTGCCATTTGTTTTGTTATTTTAATATTATTAACTCCCATTTATTATTAGTTCCATTTGTTTCAATTATCTATTCCTGGTAACTAATCACCCCCCAGTATTTTTATTCATGGTAATGCAATCCGGGATGGGCCCAGCAGGGCAGCTCTTCTGCTGGTCTTGCCAGTGGTCACTCATGCCTGTTGTCTGCTGGTGAGTTGGACTTGGCTGGAACACCCAGATTTGCTTTCTTTATGAAGCTTAGGACATTTCTCTCCCCATGTGTTCTTCCCACATAGTTACTCCAGCTGGGTAGCCAGACTTCTTAAATGGCAGTTCAAGGCTTCTAAGAGGGCAAAAGTGGAAGCTGATAAGCCTTCCTAAGACTTAGGCCCTAAACTGGCACAAGGTCACTTCTATTTTGTTGATTAAAGTGAGTCACAGGTCCAGTCAGATTGAAGGAGGACTATGCAAGAGCATAAATTCCAGGAGGTGTGGTTCGACGGAGGCCACCACTGTAACAGATTACACCCTGTTTTACGGAGGAGGGGGAGACTAGGAGAACAGGTTGGAGATGTTGGGACTATCACACATCCAGTCTTGGATCTGATTAGATCTGAGATATCCATCCACTAGGCATTCTAGAAGACGTGTAGGCATTTAGATATATACAAATCTGGAGTTCGTGAGTGAGGTTCAGGTACAAGTTTGAGGGGAAGCAATGTGTATAGATGGTGTTCAAAGCCATGAGGCTGGATGAGTTTCTCTAGAGAGTGAGTGGAGACATGGGGAAACGTATCCAATTATAGGGTCCTGGGATATTCTAACATGGAGGGGTCAGGGAGATGGGAAGAATCTAGCAAAGGAGATGAAGAAGGTTCAGCCGGTGAAGTAAGGTAGAAGTCAGAGGAGCATGATGTTGTGGAAGCCATGTGAAGAGAGAGCATGGAGAAGAAAGAATCGATCAACTGTGTTGAATTGCTGCAGATGAGTCAAGAAAGCTGGGGCCTGCAAATGGACCACTGTATGTGGCTTTGCCAGTCTGATTGAGGTGCATTCAAGGGAGAGTGGGAAAAAAATGTGGTATAAAAATGGGAAGTAAAGATAGCTCTTTAAAGGAACTTTGATATAAAGGGAACAGAAAATTGGGTGGAAACTAGGAGTGTCTGAGATTAAGAGGGGTCTGGTTTCTTAAGATGCTTGAATGCTGATGAGATTAGGAGACAGAGGGAAAAAATGCTGCAGGAGAGAGGAAGCAGATGAGTGTAGGAATTTGGGGAGGTGAGAGGGCATGGGATCCAGCGCATGGAAGGGGAGTTGGCCAGAGATAGGACAATCATCCATTGCAGCAGGAGGACAGGCAGAGAGAGGGGTGCAGACACCAGAAGATTGTTGGCAGGAGACCCCTCGTGATTAAGCACATCGCTCTGAGCCAGACTGCCTGGCCTGGCGTCTCCGCAGAGTTCCTGTCTGTATATTACCTTGCATCTGAGTGCCTCTGTTTTCTCATCTTTAAAAGGGGGTTGCTAATTGCACCTTCCTCATAGGACCTCTCTGTAGGTATGCACAGTGACATGTCAAGGACCCAGAGCAGTGCCTGGCACAGAGTGAGCGCTGTGCGTGTTTGCTCTTATCATTATCAAGTGAACATTCTCTCTGGACTGCTTCAGTTTTCCCAGTGAGAAAAGCAGAAAGGTGACCCTCTAAGAGTGAGAAAGAGCATGGGGTTATTAGAGGTTTGAGAAGGGAGGAGAAGGCTGGGAAGAAGTGGTTGTGGGGAGAGAAAGCAGGTAGGAGGATTCCCACACCGCACCAGGGGGCCACTTAAGGTTTTGAGGTTGCGAATTTCAGCAGAGTCTGCATGTTGTCTCTGTTTCTCCAGGAAAGTTGAGCTTCCAGACTGAGGCAAACAGGATGTGAGAGGCTAGATTAAACAGAGGTTTGCTTGGTTGGTGCCTGGATGGAGGGAGAGAGTGGCAGAGTTGCTTGGGGCAGATCAAAGGGAGTAAGTATAGGGTTGGCGCAGGGACTCTGTACTGGGAGTGGAGGGAAGTGAGACCACAAGGAGGTGGTGGATGGTGCAAGGTCAATGGGTCAAAGGTCCTGGTAGGACTAGGGACTAGATGCAGTGAATGGGACATATGGGGTAATAGCAGAGAAAGGGATGCTTGAACTTGAGATGACGGGTGGCAGTTACAGATAATGGCACAGCCTAGGATGTGTGTGCCTGTTTGTTACCCTGCGTGGATTTCTCAGAGGATTTAGTCCAAACTCCAATATTACAGATATAGAAAAATCTCCGTGTATTTTGAGCCCTTTCAGAGAGAACAGCTGGCTTCAGAGAGTAGGTAGGAGGTGGGGGTTGCAGATTATAGCTAAAACTAGTGGATTGAGCTGTCCTCTGGTGATGAGGTCCCTAACCTATAGATACCTAATTCATAGCTCAGAAATCAAGAACTCATGAGACAAGACACAATTTGTGCGTTGAAAGAGAAGCTTGCTGAGATAATTTTCTATGACTCTTAAAGAATTGTTTAAATCATTACTAATCAAAGAAATGCAAAAATAAAATGACCTTGACACACTCCATTTTAGACCTAAATCAGCAACAAAATAGTAGAATACATATGTAGTGTGTACAGGGTAAAAATGATACCCCAGCTCCTTGCTGATGGCATTATAAATTGATTGCATTTTTAGAAAGCATTGGCTACATGTGTCAAAAGTCACAGCAATGTTCATTGAAGCTTTTTTAAAAATTGCAATAATTTTAAAATTAAATGTTGAATAGATACAAAAAAATATAAAATATATGGATAATATTGGTGTGTATTCTAGGATAATTACAGGCGTGAGTCTCTGTGCCCAGCCAGCAAACATTTTCTCTAAAAGATTAGACAGGTGGCTCAGATCTGTAATCCCAGTGCTTTGGGAGGCTGAGGTGGGAGGATTGCTTGAGGCCAGGAGTTTGAGACCAGCCTGAGCAACATAGCAAGACCTTGTCTCTACCAAAAAGTTTTTTAAAATTAGCCAGGTGGGATAACACAACTATAGTCCCAGCTACTGGGGAGGCTGAGGCAGGAATATCGCTTAAACCTAGGAGTTTGAGGCTGCAGTGAACTACAGTCATACCACTGCACTCCAGTCTGGCCAACAGAGCAAGACCTTGTCTTAAAATTTTTTTTATTTGGCTGGACGTGGTGGCTCATGCCTGTAATCCCAGCACTTTGGGAGGCTGAGGCCAGCGAATCACCTGAGGTCAGGAGTTTGAGACTAGCCGTGGTCAACATAGTGAAACCCTGTCTCTACTAAAAAATACAAAAAGTTAGCCAGATATGGTGACAGGTGCCTGTAATCCCAGCTACTCGGGAGGCTAGGGCAGGAGAATTGCTTGAGCCTGAGAGGTGGAGGTTGCAATAAGCCGAGATCACGCCATTGCACTCCAGTCTGGGCAAAAAGAGCAAAGCTCTGTCTCAAAAAAGAAAAAAAAAATTAAATAAAAGGCCAGATAACAAGTGTTTTTGGCTTTGCAGGCCATCTTCTGTTTACTGCAACCATTTAGCTCTGCCATTCAACTACAGAGGTAGCCACAGATAATACAGAAATGAAGGGGTATAGTTTGTTTCAATAAAACTGGTTGTAAAAGCAAGTGGAGATTTGGCCTATGGGTTGTATTTGTCAACTCCTGGAATATAGAATCACACTACAGCAGACATCATGACTCACCATGGGTTTATGGAAAATGACATCGTTACCTGTGTATGCTTTAATGGATGCATAACATTCTACCACATTGCTGCATTGTCATTAATTTTCCCAACAAATAGTGGTGGTCATGTTGTCTATTTGGGCTTCTTGGTGTTGTAGATAATGATATAGTGAACATCTTCTTGGGCATACAGCTTTTTTCCTTTTATTGCGTTATTAGGCCAGTTTCTAGAGTCAGTCACAATAGGCAAAGGTTAACATTGCTGTGCTTAAGCTCCTTCTTGTAAAAGGGAAATTTTTATGAAAAGGGTCAGAAGGCCAGGGTTTAATTTGGAAATGAACCCCACAAGGCAGAGACGTGGACCTCGGGGTCTCTGGTCTCCCTGGTCCTGCTTCCACTTCCCTTTCCAGATCCCTCCAGCTCCTCTTCTCCCTGAATCTGGTTTTCAGTATACTGTCAAGCAAAGCCTATTATCTCTCCTGAGTGTTTGCCTTTTAATAGAAGACAGAGTGGAGACCTGGCTTCCCTAGGCTGGTCTGTGTAAATCTGATTGATGAGGGGACACAGTTATGCAATCTCCATGTTCCCTTTCTGTCCTGCTGGCAGCAGCTCATCCATCCACACTTCTAGAAAGTAGTCTTCAGGCCTGTTGGGGGTACTGAGCGACCCATCATGGGTCTTGGCCAAGCAGAATTGATTCACATTCCAGCTTTCCGCTGATTTAGCCATTGTAAATTGCAAAACCGCTGTGGATACTAGCTTCCTCCTCTGTAAAATGGAATAGTTGCACCTGCTTACAGGCTTCTAAGAAGATTACCCAAGATAATGAGTGTGTAACCCAAGTGCTGTGGGCTGGCTTGAGCTCTGAAAACAGTTTAAGTCTAAAAGATTTTATATATTCTTACAGCAATGTTTTTGTCTTATACAATTATTTCTCCTTTTTCTCTGAGCAGGTAATTGATTATTTACAGAAGTATCAGAGGTGGTCCAGGGGGTGCGCTGGGCATTGTGGGTCATTTTAGCTTTCAACATTGTGACTGAAATATTATGTGACGAGTTTGTGTCTAATCTCTGTTGTTCGTTTCTTCCCTGTTCTCTAAATGAGGTTACTGATCCCTGATTATAGGGATCTATAATCTGAGCCAGCATAGAATGAGCACTTCCTGGGTGCTAGGTAGGTGCTGGACTAATTTAACAATGTCATTTGACACTTACAAGCAACCTAGAAGGTTGGTATATGTGTTTTCTCCACTTTATAGCTGAGGAATTGAGTTCTAGGGAGATGAATTTGCCAAGTAGTACACGTGGCTAGTCACTGCTGAAAGATGACGTTCTGCTCCCAACCGACTTCCTTCTGTGAGCTGATGTCTGGGACTCTGGAAGAACGCAGGGATTAACTTCAACAGATATCTTTCTAAGTAGTAAATATCTTCTTTGAAAAAGTAAAATTTTATTTCAAACTCTTCTCGTCTAACAAAAATTTTAATGAATGCTTTTTATAATGTTTCAGGCATCATGAAATGGGTGTGAAGGGAGCTGGCAAATTAAGGAAACCCAGAGAAAAGGTTGCCTAAGTAAAGTCACCTTTTGGCAGTGTGAATTATTGACGCTTTGTTGCGTAAAATTGGATTTTTGTGTACTTCGCAAAGGAGGATGTGAACGAACCTTTTTGGTGGTCTAGGCTGTCCTGCTTGCGTGTCTGCACTAGGTGTGTTTGCGAATCTGAGGATAAAATATCATGAAGATGACTCCCAGGGATATGAACCCGTATTTCTTTTTTCTTTCATTCCTTTTCCTTTAAAGAGACAAGGTCTTGTGTGTTGCTCAGGCTGGTGTAGTGGTGCAATCATAGCTCACTGCAGCTGGGAAGCCCTAAGCTCAAGCCATTCTCCTGCCTGAGCCTACAAATAGATAAGACTACCGTAAGACTGCAGGCACGCACCACCACACCTGGCTAATTTAAAAATATTTTTTGTGTAGAGGCAAGGTCTTGCAGCCAGGCTGGTCTTGAACTCCTGGGCTGAAGCGATCCTCCCACCTCAGCCTCTCAAAATGCTCGGATCACAGGTCTGCACCACTGCACCCAGACACCTGATGTTTCTTTTTGAAGAACATTGCACCTGCTCTGGGCCTTCTTTTTGCAGAGGCCAGCTGTGCTCCCTGCTGTGGGGAGGGGACTATCCCTCTTTCCAGGTGTCCTTTGCCTTCCCCTATGGGTGAGGGTGATCGTTTATTTCAGATTTCTAAGAGCCTAAGAGCCCAACCTGAAGATGAGTTATTTACTTCTAGATTGATGCAACTTTAAGGGTAATTAATTGTTCTCAGTCCCTAGTGTAGATCCTCTCTTTTTTCCCTTCCCCCAAAATGGTTCATTGTCTTAATTATGTTAATGGGAAAAAAGGCAGTCTTTATTGATGGCTTGGTAAATCCGAAGCAGTGATTTCAGGCTATTTGGATGCCTTCAGTCTGAACAGCTGGGCCATCACTCACCCTCTGTTGGAGGCAGATAGCCCAGTTAGTACTCACCACTTCTTGGCTCTGTATCCGTAGTGTCCACTGTCCAAGAAATGGATGATTAAATGACTTATTTGCAGACACACCAAAAAAAGGAAAGGGTGCCCAGGAGATTGTATGAGAGAAGGAAATCAGACCAGACTAGGAAGTCTGTTTTAATGAAAAGTATGACATCCTGTCCAGAGTGTTCAGGTGCTGGTTTTGAAGCTGATCTGGTATTCTGCACAAACACCAATGAAACACACAACAGAATATGAAAGAGGAAATAGTAACTCTACTCCCAGCCCATTCTGCTCCATCTCTCCAGGTATTCTATTTTTTTCCCTGCTCTGCCAAAGCCACATCATTTTAAAGTACAGAACGCATACCTAGTAGGTTGGACTTGATGTTGGCTGTGAGCCTATAGTCCCTCAGTCTGCAATTTTGGGAAGGTTGTCTTTGAAAATTATTATGTTCTCAGGTATTGCATCCCCAGTAGATCCTTTTTTCTTTTTCCTCCAACTTTTTTATTTTGAACATTTTCCAGTCTAAACTTGCAAGAATAGCACAATGGACTCTTGTATTAGTTCTTGCCTTGCTATAAAGAACTACCTGAAACTGGGTAATTTATAAAGAGGTTTAATTGACTTACGGTTCTGTAGGCTATACAGGTTCTGGGGAGACCTCAGGAAACTTATAATCATGGCAGAAAGCAAAGGGGAAGCTCTCAACGTCTTACATGGCCAGGGCAGGAGAAAGAGCAAAGTGGGAGATGCTACACACTTTTAAACAACCAGATCTCATGAGAACAGCAAGGGGAAGTCCACCCCCATAATCCAATCACCTTCCACCAGGCTCCTCCTCCAATGCTGGGGAGTACAATTTGACATGAGGTTTGGGCGTGGACACAAATCCAAATTCTATCAGCTTCCATGTGTTCTTCACCTTTTTTGGCAAATTATTAACATTTTGCACTTTGCATTTCTTCTCCCTTCTTCCCTCTGCGTCAACCTCTCTCCTCCCCTCCTCCCTCCTTCCATTTTTTTCTCTAGCTCTCAAGCTCTCTCCCTCCAGAACTCCATCCATACACATGCATGTATATATGTGTGTTACACATTGTATTGGTCCATTCTCATGCTGCTGATAAAAGATACCTGAGACTGGGAAGAAAAAGAGGTTTGACGGACTTCCGGTTCCAAACGTCTGGGGAGGCCTCACAATCAGAAGGCAAAGAGGAGCAAGTGACATCTTACATGGATGGCAGCTGGCAAAGAGAGAGAGC
Source organism: Plecturocebus donacophilus (assembly GCA_004027715.1). Lineage (NCBI taxonomy): Eukaryota > Metazoa > Chordata > Mammalia > Primates > Pitheciidae > Plecturocebus > Plecturocebus donacophilus. The sequence continues at coordinate 12,505 of PVKP010009748.1, read as the reverse complement.
TTGTTCAGGGAAACTCCTCTTTATAAAACCATCAGATCTTGTGAGACTTATTCACTAGCACGAGAACAGCATGAGAAAGACCCGCCCCTGTGATTCAATTACCTCCCACGGGGTCCCGCCCATGACATGTGGGAATTGAGGGAGTTACAGTTAAAGATGAGCTTTGGATGGGGACACAGCCAAACCATATCATACATGTATGTTTATGTTTTGATTAACCATTTTAGAGTATGTTGCAGACATCATGACAGTTCTTCCCTACCGCTTTGGTGAGGATCTTCTAAGAGCAAGGACATTATGGTAGACATTTGTCATATTGGGAAAGGTAACATTGAGGCAATATTATTTCATATTCGGCCCATGGTAAATTTTCCCAGCTGGTCCCAATCATGTCCTTTATGGCTGTTTTTTTTTAAACTCCAGAATCCAACGCAGATTATATCACATTTGGTCATTATGATGTCTCTAGTCTCCTTTAACCCAGAAAACTCACCCCTTTTTTACCTTTCATGGCAGTGATACTGAAGAGTTCAAGTTGGGTTTTCTTTGCTTTTTTTTTTTTTTTTTTCAGACTGTTCCTCAGTTTGGATTTGATTTTTTTTCCCTCATAGTTAAGAGTCAGATTAAGCAATTTGGGCAGTACTCACTGGTAGAAGAAGCTGCGCAGAGCCTTTTTTCCTTTTGGGAAAGTGAATGTGAAGATGCCTTCTGACTAGGCGATTTCATTCCTTCTGGTTCCCTTGGAGCCTTTGAAGGCCCATCCTGGAGGTCATCCAGCCACATTGTTTTCAGCACTGACAGTGTCTTAGGAGATCCAGGAGAACGTGGGGCAGACCAGGTTTGAATCCAAGCAATCATTAGACATTTAGAGCGCACTTCTGATACGTCAGGCTCTGTGGCTCCTTACCCCCAAAAACATGTTCCTGAAATAAGCTACATTCTATGTAAGCTGGCTTTCACCCAGAAGTTCTTTGGTGTGTATGTGAATATTCCCGTTTTCCTCGAGAGAAGGAGCAACTGAAAACTTGGCTGGATCTAGTCAGAAGAATTAAAAGCATGGTGAATGAGAATCTGCGTTTAAAAATGTGGGGAACTTAAATGTGTCAAAGGAAACAAAGGTGTCTCTCATGGAATTCATCTGTTTGTCTTGTGTTTTGCTAAGGTCCTAGGGAGTCAGGTGTCTGTCCTCTAAGTGCTTACGGTTTGGAAACGGTGTGCATTAATAAGTGCAAAAGAGCTTTGGAGGCGGAGGTATGTGTGAGGCGCTGAGGATAGGAAAAGGGGGGTTGTTGCTTTAGCCTTGGAAGCAGGAGCTGTCAGCAAAACAAAAAAGCTTCACAGATGAGAGAACTACTTGAGCCGACGAGCTTTTTGTCACCTAGACAAGGGAGGAGAAAGGGCAGAAAAAGGAAGTGTGTGTATGTGAGGGGAGTTTTGTGCGGGGAGGGATGGGAGCAGACAGTCAGGATATTGTGTGAGACCAGAGCGAGGGGGGCCACGTTGGACTTTATCTGTTACAGAGAGTTTAGCGAGATGACTCTGGCCGGTGTGGTGGAGAGTTGGAGGTGTTGTGGGAGGCTGGACGGCCAGTTTGGCAGCCGCACCTGCCATACCCTTACTGCATGGCAGCGATCTCCCTCCCATGTATGATATTAATGATAATGTCTGAAATGTTAGATTTTCTTGCCTTGTTGGGAAGAGTGAAATGGCCTGAGGAGGTGGGGCTCATGTTCCACTCTCTTCCCTATTCTTTTTCCTTCGCCCACTTCTTTTTAAAAATGTTTAGTTATTGTTTTTTGTAGTGATGGGTTCTCACTGTGTTGCCCAGGCAGGTCTCAAACTCTTGGCCTCAACTGATCCTCCTGACTCAGCCTCCCAGAGTGCTGGGATTACAGGCATGACCCACCATGCCTGGCCCTTCCCCTTCTTCTTAATCCATGACAGCAGATGGGGTGGCCCAGAATCCTAGCTATCTCCCTTGTCCGCTGAAAGAAGTTGTTCTTTTTTTTTTTTTGAGATGGAGTCTTGCTCTGTCACCAGGCTGGAGTGCAGTGGCACGATCTCAGCTCACCGCCACCTCCGCCTCCCGGGTTCAAGCGATTATTCTGCCTCAGCCTCCCGAGCAGCTGGGACTACAGGCGCATGCCACCACACCCAGCTAATTTTTGTATTTTTAGTAGAGACGGGGTTTCACCATGTTGGCCAGGATGGTCTCGATCTCTTGACCTCGTGATCCACCTGCCTTGGCCTCCCAAAGTGCTGGGATTATAGGTGTGAGCCACTGCGCCCAGCCAAGAAGTTGTCCTTGTATCATGGGATAATGGCAGGGACTCGGAGGTGGCCGCCGGGAGCCTGAGGTTCCCTGCTGGCTCAGCCACTGGGTGGCCACGGCATTGTGCCCTCACCTATGGGACCAGGGCAGTGCACAAAATCATCTTGAAGGCTACCTTTTGGTTCTGACATTCTGTGACTCAGGGCTCCAAGTGGAGTTCTTTTTCTCATTTATTTACATATTATTTTTTTAATCTTCAGCTTCTGAGTTCAGAAATGCTGACTAAATTAGGGGAAACCTCTTAAATTCTTGTCCTTTTCAAAAGTATGTAACTGGAGAGTAAGTATTGTAGCTGATATTCCTTGTTAACTTTAATCTTGGGTATAAACATTAGGATTCTTGTCCAGAGGCGGAATTACTGCCACAGAAGCTTTATTGCTATAGAGTGGGGAAAAAGGCATGAGCCAAGGTCATGAAATTATCTTTGTTTGAAGTTATTCTCATCAGAGCTGATGGCTGCAGTGTATATTTCTGTCCTCCCCCTTCCCTGGCCTGCCTTTCTCATCAGAGGGCCGCTTGGACCGGGGAAGGGAGGGAACGGGAGATGGAGTCACTTGGGGAAGGTATGAAGATGCAGACATTTGTGGCAGTCTGTCCTTTGTCATTGATTTGGCTTCATTAAGGGATTTCCAGGCTGCTTAAATCCATGTTCCCCAACTGTGCCACCTTGTTTGGGTGGAGTTCATAGAGGAGCCCTTGGGTAATTCCGGGGGCAGAAGAGGGAAGTGTGGTGAGTGTCTGGGGGTCATTTACTCTGCCATTGGACAGCTACGTGGTGGGAGAACACAGCAGCCTGACCCCACTGAAACCTCATTGGAACAGCAGCCCCCAGAGAGCACAGTGATGGCTGCTGGTTAATGACCCGTCCCCACAAAAAGGCATCAGAAGTAATAGACATGGCATCTGAAGGATGTTCCATGCTCAGTGCTTTTCTTGGCCACATGAGATCCTAGGACAGCCAGATTCTCAATTTTGTCAAGTTGTGGATTAAAGAAAATCAGGAAACCTCCAATGATTTGCATAGTTGTGTTTTTAAATAATGTTTCTTCTTCCTGTGTATTATAAAAGCAAAGCAGAAAGATATTCAGAAAAAAAAAATGTAAAATCACTCAGTTCTATCACCAAGACAGACATGTTCACATTTTGAGTGTTTTTTATGATACCTGGATTGTATTACATGTACAATTTTACATCTGGCTGCTTTTTTATTTAGCACTGGTACATTTTCTCCTGACACAGTTTTTAAATGAAAGATAGAAAAGCATTAAAAGAGATCCACCAAGCTTTACCTCTCTAGCAGACGGGGCTTTTTCTGGTCTCCTCTGAAATTTCTGGACTTCGCTGTTGTGATGTCTGCCTGTCTCTCTCTGGACATCTGTATTAGTCCCTTTAGTGTTGCTGTGACAGAATGAGACTGGGTAGGGTTTTTTCATTGTGTGTGGCTTTTTTTTCTTTGAGACAGAGTTTCACTCTTGTTGCCCAGGCTGGAGTGCAATGGCACGATCTCAGCTCACTGTAACCTCCGCTTCCTGGGTTCAAGTGATTTTCCTGCCCCAGCCTCCCGAGTAGCTGGGATTATAGGCACGCGCCACCACGCCTGGCTAATTTTGTATTTTTAGTAGAGATGGGGTGTCTCCATGTTGGTCAGGCTAGTCTCAAACTCCCGACCTCAGGTGATCTGCCTGCCTCGGCCTCCCAAAGTGCTGGGATTACAGGCATGAGCCACTGTGCCCGGCTGAGACTGAGTCGTTTTTAAGAAAAATACATTTATTTAACTCACCATTTTGCAGGCTGGGAGGTTGAAGAGCATAGTGTCGCAGCTGGCTGGCTTCTGGTGAGGGCCCTGCGCTGGGTCAAAACGTGGCAGAAGAGGAAGCGGGTGTATGCAGAGATCACATGGCGAGCACAAGGGTTTAGGAAGTCAGAGTCGCTTCTAGAACAGCATGCTTTTGCGGTCCCTAATTCAGTCCTGAGAGAGTGAGAACTCGCTCCTGAAGGAAGGCATTCATCTCTTCCTAAGGGATCTGCTCCTGTTACCTCCACACCTTCTATTAGTCCCCACGTCCTAACGCTGCCACACTGGGGGTCAAATTTCAACCTGCATTTGGGAGGGGACAAACTCAAAGCACAGCAACATCTCTTCTCCCTTCCACCATAGCCCAGTCATTTGCAGGGAAGGGTGTTGTAACCTGAAATGGAGGCAGCGATACGGATCTGTGAGCCTGTGTGATTCTTGTGGTCAATGATCATACACCCTCCCAGATGTTTTCATGGGAGTTTGGGGCTACAGAAAGGAAGGACAGAATTAGTTACATAAAGAGAGATTGTAAACCAGCCCCATGGTATTGGTCAACTCGCTGGCACCTGGCGTGTTCCCTGCATGGCCCAGCAGGTCTGGGCGGGCTTTCCAGCTTCAAAATCCTGTGGGTCCCCATTAGGAGGAACAGGATGAGAGGCTCTGGGTTAAGGCTGGCTGTGTGATGCAGCTAAGTGGGTGGATTGTTAATACCCAGTAACTCTTTGGGAGGCTGAAGTGGGTCTATTGCTTGAGCTCAGGAGTTCATGACCAGCCTGGGCAACACAGTGAGACCCCGTGTCTACTAAAATAAAAAATAAATTAGCCAGGTGTGGTGGCATGTGCCTGTAGTCCCAGCTACTCAGAAGGCTGAGGCAGGAGAATGGCTTGAACCCAGGAGGTGGAGGTTGCAGTGAGCTGGATTGCGCCACTGCACTCCAGCCTGGGCAACAGGAGATGACTGGCTCAAAATCAAAAAAAGACAAACAAAAAAACAAGTACTCGATAACTTCATTATTTTAAGATCACACCAGGACAGTGAATTTAACTTAAGTTATTTTAAGATCACACCAGGACAGTGAAAAATGGACTTTCTCTTCTTTAAATGGCAGTAGCAGTAATGAGTTATGAGCTTGCCAGTTTCAAAATACCCTTCAGTTGCTTTAAGCGAGATCACTTAAAGCAAACGACTCGGTAATCATTGGGTCACAGGCATTTGGGGTTGTGGAGCACCTTGAGTGACCGTCTGGATCCACTTTGGATCAATGAGAAGTCTCTGTCTTATCTCCACCAGAGTTCTCCTGGCCTCCACGAGGTCTGTCTTCAGTGATGGTGCCAGTAGCAAACCTAGGGGTAGCCACCCTGCTAGTCCTTTAGCAGCAGGTTCTGTTTGTTAATTGCCAGCCTACTTTGTAACGTCCACTGGTTTCTTCTGGACCAGCCTTGAGGATCGACCTCTGCAGATGGAGTCACCATGGCCCATCTTCTCTGCGGCAGCTCTGTGGACACGTGCCTGCTGACCGGCCTGCCTTCTCCCAGAGCTGGGCCCTTTCCACAGTCCTACCCTTCCTCAGTCATGGTGGGGCTTGTACACCATTCTTCTAACAGCATCTCCCAGTGCACACTGTCATCGGTGGTGGGTCCTGGTCTGCCTGGACCCCCTATGAAACGGCACCACAAACCCCAGTATCCATGTTTGTGGGAACACACTGAGTGCCCCACCTTGGTGGTGCCTGACGGCAGGGGGAACACAGAAAAGCCCTTCCAGGCTGTTTTCTTCACATCTCTAAATGATGGAGAGGTAGAAGAGAAATGGCAGTGGAGACGGGCAGAGACTACTGTGTTAGCCCAGGTAAGCAAGGAGGAAGGTCACTCAGAACAGTCTTGTCCACAGAGCGGGACTCCCGTGGATTCTACTGCCACTTCTTTCCTTCCTATCGTTTTCCTTGATTTGTCATTTGTGCACAAGTCAAAACAGACTGTTCCCTGGCTGGGGATGTTGTGAATTGGCTTGATGGTGGTTGCAGCTTTGACTTTTTCTTTTCAGCTTTTCCATGTGATCCCAAATATTTCTGTCGTGTGTCCTTCCCAATGCAGGTGGTGCTTCCCACCTTTATCCTGGAGAAGCGATCTTTGCTGGAGATGTATGCGGATTTCATGGCGCACCCAGACCTACTGCTGGCCATCACCGCTGGGGCCACACCAGAGGAGAGAGTCATTTGCTTCGTGGAGTATTATCTCACAGCCTTTCACGAGGGCCGCAAGGGCGCTTTGGCCAAGAAGCCCTACAACCCCATCATAGGCGAGACGTTTCACTGCTCCTGGGAGGTTCCCAAGGACAAGGTCAAGCCTAAGAGGACTGCTCCCCACTCTCCTGCCGGCTGTCATGAACACCCGATGGCCGATGACCCTTCCAAAAGCTACAAGCTAAGGTTTGTGGCTGAGCAAGTGTCCCATCACCCACCCATCTCCTGCTTCTACTGTGAGTGCAAGGAGAAGAGACTGTGCGTCAACACTCACGTATGGACCAAAAGCAAGTTCATGGGCATGTCCGTGGGGGTCTCTATGATAGGGGAAGGTAAGCCATGTTGTATGTTGGAGTTTGGCTCTTACACAGTGACATTTCCATACCTGGTAGATGACTGATAATTTCGTGTGTGCAGTATTTTTTGTTTTGAACTGGTTTTGGAATTAGAGGGTGGGTGGTAAAGGGGATGGGTTTTGTTATTTTGGGACAAGATCTGGTAATTTCCCAGTGGGGCCAAGGTGATGGACTATCTGCCTGACAGCCGCCTACCTGGACCTTCCTACCTGGACTTTTCCATGCAGTACATGTGCGTACACGCCTTACAGGTACTTTTTTCCCCCTCAGCATTGCATGAATATAGGAGTTGGCCTCCAAATCTGTGAAAACACATTTTTATTCATTCTCACCAGTGTTCTGGCTCACAGACAATGAGGATAATCATGCTGCCTATTCAAAATCTGCTCATAAAAATTCCCAAGACAAATCTTTTGACTCTATGCTAGAAATTCTGAAGCAAGAACATAGTATAATCACGCCACTGGTGGATCACACATTCTTATTTTAGCAAGTAGCTGTGAATGAAGTTTATTCATTGTTTGAAGAAACCTATAATAATCCTTGTTAAAATCAAGTGTCTGTGTTACTGGTTCTTCAACTTTTTTTTGAGTCACAAATATCTTCGAGGCTCTAAGGCTGTGATTCTCTTCCTAGAAAAAGAGAATCTAACTCAAAAATTTTCTTTGAATTTCAGAGAGTACATGGCTCCTTAGAAGCCCTTCCAAAATCCATGAGATAAGAGCATCTCTCATTCACTTAGCACATTTTTATTGAGCACCTACTAGATGCTTGACATTGCCTTAGGAGCTGTGGCTATTTGAGTAAACAAAGCAAACCAAAAAAGATCCGTTCTTAGGATGTTTCTGTTCTCCTTCTTTCTCATGGGGAAATGAAATACATAAGTAAACATAATCGATTGTGTGGTAAGTTGAAGGATGGTGAGTGTTGTAGAGAAACATAAGGCAGATAGGGGCGTGGGGACAACCAAGGAGAGGGCAGTTGAGCTTTCAGATGAGCTGGCCAGTGGGAAGGCCTTGCTAAGGTGATAATTTGAGCCAGACCCAAAGCGGGCAAAGAGGGGCAAGGCAAGCCTTATAGATCCCTGGGAAAGAGTTTGTGTGCAGAAAGAACGAGGCAAAGGCCTGGAGGTAGAATGTCCCTGGCATGGGATGTAGATGGGAAGCCCTTGTGGCTGGAGCAGGTGGAGGTCAGGGACGTGGTGGTGGCCAGAGCACGTAGGACCTCATGGGCTATTGCTAGAGACGCTGGCTCTTACAGTGAGGGAGCCGGGAAGCCACTGGTGCTTTTGAGCTGGAGAGTACCAGGCTCAAACTCAGAGTCTAGCAAGACTGCTTCAGCTGTTTGTTGAAAACAGACCCTGGCGGGGACAATGGTGAAAACAAGAAGACTAGGGAGGAGGTCACGAGAATCACTAAGCAGGTGCTGTTGGTGGCTTGGACCAGGTGCGAAAGTAGCGGCGTAGTAAGGATCTGGATGGGACGTGGAGCATGAGAGAAAGGCTTGCTAAGGTTTGGTCCTGAGCACTTAGAAGGATGGACTAGCCATTAACTGAGATGGGGAGACTCAGGGTGGGGTATTGGGCTACTTTGGAGGGAGAGTATGGGAGCTCAGGGGGGTTGTTAGAGTTGAGTCATGGAAGGGAGTGCTAGAGTAGGCAATTGTGTGTACAGGCTGGAATTTCATAGGGAAGTGAAATAATTAAGGCCTTGAGACTGATGAGATTCCTGAGTGAGCACTGATTTCTGCAGCCTTGCAGCATTAAGGGGTGAACAAGCAGCCTAGGGGACTAAGGAGGAGTGGCCAGCGAAGTAGACTGAATGGAACAGGAGAAGGCGCTCCCTGCGAGGCAAGTGAAGACGGGCTTCAGAGTGCGAGAGTGGCCAGCTGCATCACATGATGCTGGTTACTTCCAGCAAGATGAGAACTGAGACGCAATCATTGATTTTGGATCCTGGAGGTCACTCGTGACCCTGACAGCAGTTGTCAGTGGAAGATCACTAGTGAAAATCTGACTAAAGTCGAGAGAGAAGGGAGGAGAGGAATTGGGGACTGTACCTGTAGACAGTTCTTCCTTATTTAGGGTTTGTGTGCAATGGTACTATTTAGAAAAAACCCACTCTTGGATTCCACGTCTCCGTTAGGGTTAGCCCCCAAAGTGCCATCCCTCTTGCATAGATAAGACAGCATCTCCACAGTGCCCACAGACGCACTCAGCATTCACTTCCGGCCTTCCTGGGGGTCTTCCTTGCACACTGGTCTAGTAATCACACCTTCCTCTTAAGGATCAATCAGAATCTAGAAGTTCACCAATGAGACATTCATTGATTTGTGTAGGAGGCCAGGGACACACATGTCACCAGGATGATCTTGGCCCACCCAGTTTAGGCCTTTTCCACAATTCAGATGGGGGGGCTGTATGTGTGGGGGAAAGATGAATACATCTATCTTTAGATAAACCTCACCAATAAAGAGATTATCCCCCCTAGGTTATCTGCTGTGAGAGTGCAGCATTGCAACTGTTTTCCAATTCGAAAAATTCCAATTTGGCCAGGCACTGTGGCTCACGCCTGTAATACCAGCACTTTGGGAGGCCGAGGCGGGTGGATCACCTGAGGTCTGGCTTTTCCTGCTGTTGGCAAGAGGAGAGCAAGAGCAATGCCAGAAGTGGTCTCTCTTCTTCTTCTTCTTCTTTATTTTTTTTTTTGAGATAGAGTTTCACTCTGTTGCCAGGCTGGAGTGCAGTGGCACGATCTCAGCTCACTGCAACCTCTGCCTCCTGGCTTCAATCCATTGTCTTGCCTCAGCCTCCTGAGTGACTGGTACTACAGGTGCACACCAGCCCGCCCAGCTAATTTTTGTATTTTTAGTAGAGACGGGGTTTCACTATGCTGGCCAGGCTGGTTTCGAACTTCTGACCTCATGATCTACCTACCTCGGCCTCCCAAACTGCTGGGATTACAGGCGTGAAGCCAGTGGTCTCTCTTCTTAAAGGGGTCGTTGCCAGTGACCACTGAACCATGAAATCTTGTAGCTGAAAGAGTGTTTGTCCACCATATGCTCCAGGGTTTCCAGCTGTGCTGTAGGGAATCCCAGGCTCCTTGGAGGGGCACAGGGAGACGAGGCTTGTGCTCTTCCAAGTCCATTCCAGCCTGAGCATCTCCAGCCATCCTTACCTGTTCACCAGATGGACTTCCCTATACAAGGTTATTTCCAAAAGGGTTCAGATGCCTCAGAATGCTCAGCAGACCTCGGATGAGTCCAGCTATCCTGATTTCACAGATGGGGAGCCTGAGAGAGGCCGCTCACCCAGACCCATGTGTAATTCACAATAATATCCATCCTACCCTCCGCACAAGTCAGTGAAGGGGATGGAGGGTAGGGGCTAGGGTCTCCTTGAGTCAGGGGCCATTTCCCAGCTCATCTCTGACCTGTGGATGGGAAACGAGAATCTGAGGAGGTTCAGGCAACCCCCCCGAGTTCACAAGCACAGAAAGAACAGAGGAGCGGGGGCGAGCAGCAGGCGGTGGGCCAGGGAAGGGGACCCAGCCGAGGGGGTTAGAGCTCTGCAAAGACACAGCCAGGGCTGTTGAGGCCTCTCTGTGACACTGAGAAAACAAACTTGATTCAGGTGTGCTTCTGGAGGGGCAGGGCTAGAGGAGCCAGAGGTATTTCCTCACCGGCCTCTCTTCTGACCCCAGTGACTGCTTCTCCCCTGCACTCTGCCTTCTCCTTGATTAAGCGGCAGGGAGCTGCCACTGTGCAGCACTGTTTGGGTTAAACCCCCCCAGCAGGTGTCAGAAGTGTGCCTCAGCCTGGGCTGGGGAACTCTTGAAGTTGCATGAGCTAGGAGCGCAGGCTAGAATACCCGGGCAGCAACTCCTACTGAAAGCAGGGAGAAGATTGCTAAGGACTCCCCTGTGGGAGGTTTATGTTCATATTGATTTTTATAGTTGGGTTTGTAATAAGAAATGGGAGCGACATTCATCTTGATTCTGACTTATCTGGGGCTCTGTGTTTTCATAGGTTGCTTCAGGCTTGCCTCATGCTATGAGGTTTATATTGGTAAAAAATTTTTCCTCTTCTTAAAAACAAAAATTGGTATTCGGGTGACTCATCTCATTCTATTTAATTTTATTCCTTTTTCTAAATTTCCCACATAATAAATATTTTGAAGATGAAATATGTTTGTTTGCAAGAGAAGGTAGAGAAGGCGGTTCACACTTTGTATTTATGCCCCGTATGCAAAATGATTCCTACACATTTTCTCCAGATAGTATTTTAAACATGCTTACCTCCTTATCCGTAACAGCGGTGGCTCGAATAAATCTGTCATTTACCCATTCCCTAATCCATTCATCCATTTATTTGTGAAATGATTGGCACGATCCTTGGTGCCGGAGACGCAGCAGAGGTCACAGCACACAGGATCCCTGCCCCCGGGAGCTCGTGCTCCGACAGGAGGGTCAGAGAGAAGACGAGGCGTGCGTGAAGTCCTCGGTGTGACGGATGATGATTGACGCTAAGAGACAAAGTAGGAAGGAGGCGACAGTGAAGTTAGGGCGGGGAGGTTGCAGCTTTCAATAATGTGGACCTCGGCAAGGCAGAGCAGCTGAGGAAAGGCTTCCTGTTTCAGAAGGGGTCTGCCAGGCAAAAGACAGCAAGTGGTAAGGCCTCAAGTTGGGAACGTGCGGCTGGGGTGTGGGGAGGACAGCCAGGGGCCGCTGTGGCTGCAGCAGAGTGAGTGGGTGGCCGGGAAGAGGGGAGATACGGCCAGAGAGGGGAGGCCACGTTTTGGGATCTGATTTGGGGGCCCTGGAAGGACTTTGCCTTTTGCTCTGAGATGGGAGTTCTTGGAGGGTAGACGTGATTTCAGCAGTGTCACTGTGTTGGCTGAGTGGAGAATAGACTGAAGGCAGAAGTGGAGAGGGCCCAGCGCAAAGGTAGAAGCAGAGAGGCAAGTTGTTTCTTATTTCTCTTCTTCCCTCCTACACACAAAGAAACACACGCACACACGTGCACACACCTATGTGAACCTGTGCTTAGAGTGTGTGCTTGGTGAATGTAATGTCGTTTGTCTGGGGATTTCCCTGCACTCCGCAGAAGGGCTCGCTGCTGCTTGTCAAGGCATGGGAAAGCCAGATTCTTAAACTGGAGTATAGGGTGGATGCCTCCCAGGCTGTGAGCCCCTGATTCTTGCCATTAGACAAATACGTGGAAGGTTTTGAAAAGGTAAAGATTTGCAAATCCATGTTTAGTGGTTTAGGGAATTCTTCACAGAAACGCAGTCGCTCCCTTCAGGATCCTTCCTTCTCTACAGAATCGTCACTGCTCCCCTCTCCCCGACCACCAGCGGTGGGCTGCGACGAGGACGTGGGTGTGCAGAGGTGTCACGTGTGCGGGTGTGTTTTAAAGCTGGTTATTCTCCCTTCCCTACACAATGTGTTCATCCTTCCCTTCTTCCTCTGCTCCCTGCACCCTCGTCCAGCCTGTCTCCATCTGGTGTCTCCGCCCCTTAAGCCACCGTCAGCAGGGTGCCCCTCATCCCTGCGCAGCCCGTGGGCTCCCTTCATTGCCTCTGCAGCTGAACGTGAGAGAGTGATGAGGTCCTTTTCGCCCTCTGTCCCTGGAACTCACCAGCATCTGTACTGTCTCTTACTGTTGGCCGTTGAAGGCTATCCGTGTCTCCACAGGGAAGCCTGTGGGGTCTCAGGGTCGTGGTCCCTCCGTTCCTGATAGGCAGCAGGCAGGGGCTGGGGCCCTTGATTCGCTTTCC
>PVKP010009747.1:0-67102 GCA_004027715.1 Plecturocebus donacophilus | reverse complement strand
GCAATTCTCCTGCCTCAGCCTCCCGAGTAGCTGGGACTACAGGCACGCACCACCACGTCCGGCTAATTTTTTGTACTTTAGTAGAGACGGGGTTTCACCGTGTTGGCCAGGATGGTCTCGATCTCTTGACCTCATGATCCACCCGCCTCGGCCTCCCAAAGTGCTGGGATTACAGGCGTGAGCCACCGCGCCCGGCCCAAAAGTCCTGTATTTTTATGGTTAAAAAATAGGTTTGATTTCAACACTTAATAATTACTAGTATAAAGAAGCTTAATATCAAATACATATTGTCAGTTTACTAAGTTTAATTTGTAATCAAATGACATTCAATTAAAATTAAATGGGTATGTTTTAACTGTTTTTTTAATCCTTATTTGCCTTCTATTCCTCTTTCCTTCCTCTGTATCCTCAATATTTATAATGTAATCATCACTTTTCCCTCCTAACCTTACAGTTTACTCTTAACATCTATCTGATAGCTATTCTATCTTTGACTGCTTCACAAAAAAACATATAATGAACACCTGCAACACATCAGGCACATCAGGCACAGTGCAAAACCCTATAGCACAAAGATTAAAAAAAAAAAAGTAAGCTCTCCATCCTGAAGCAGACTCTAATCACAGTCGTCCAGTCTTCCTTCCCCCACCTCTTGGACATCCACACGTCACAGACTATCCCTTTAATTACATGACCTACCTACATCTACTTTTGTCTCTTCATCCAAATGACTTAATTCCAACAACATACTTGGTTCCTTCTCAATATGTCTTACTTTAACCTCTTTATACTATAAGCCCATTTTAAAAGGAAGCAAAATAAATCAAGGACCAAAGTGTCATATTAGAGGCATCTTAAACAAATTATCTGCTCAGCAAGTTTATAATTAATACCAAATCAGAGAGGATCCAGAAAGAGAATCATTATAAACACACAGAGCAAGCATTTCCAAACAAAAGCAAAAAACCCAATATCAATGACTAAGTAGATGTCCTGTTGCTAGGACTTATGAGCACCGAATCCACTGAGGCAATGAATTGGCTCTAGGGACAAAGAAGCAACATGGCACAGTTACTTGGTAGTACAAATTAGTTCAGTTTCTGCCCTCCTGGTCCACTTCCCTGAACACAGTTTTCCTGGAGGTTCCCAACAACACAGCCATGCATGTGTGGTATTACCAAGAAAGCCAAAAACAAAGATGTCTGCATAAGCTATTCATTACAAAGACACAAGTGAAGGAAAAATGAGGAAACCTCTGATGATGTCTGTCCCCAGCTGGGAGCACTTACCTAGTAGGTGCTAACCTCGGCAAGCTTCATCCAAATCTGTGTTGGTATCACAGACTAGGGTCTATTCCAGATCAGGACTCATCATCGGCTTATACAAATTCTGTTCAATAAATATTTAAGTATGAAGGAGAGCAGATGTTTTAAATTTTAAAAGTGACCTTTAGACATCAATCTTAATATTTACATTCCACAGATGTATTCTCATTTTAAATACCTTTGGGAAGAATACACAGAGCAACCATCTCAAAATGGAAAAAAGCAAATATGTACAAAATCTGAAATATTTCCTATAACAGTATGAAAAAGAAACATGGCTTTTCACAGACAGGCCAAAAGACCGATTTTTGCTTCACATTTTTATGCATCTTTTCCTAGTACATCCCACAAGCTACAGAACCCTACTGGCAAAATGCTTTTCTCTGGGGAGAATTTTTTTTTTTTACTTGATAAAAGAAATGGCCTGAATTTAAAGCAGTTTTTTTTTTCTCATCAGAACAATGCAGTGACTTCTATGCAAAATATAACAAAAAGTGGAAACCACCTGCCCCAGCCTCCCAAAGTGCTGGGATTATAGCCATGAGCCACCATGCCCAATCAGAATAGCCCATTTTAACAAATATAATCATACATGCTATTTACTTTAAAAGTATCCTTTGGGAATAAATACATTATATGTCAATTTTCAGAGAAAGAAAAAGATATTAAATGCATATTAACAGTTCCTCAGACCACTGCCACCTTAGGCCTGGAAAATGAGAGTATTCACAGTGCCAGGCAGTCCTGGGGCAGGAAGCAGAGGACAGGAAGACCCCATCAAGGCCCGACAGCATAGTCTCCACCAGGCAGAGCCCTTATGCATTCTTCTTAGTCCATATCGTTAGTCTACCGACAGCAGAAAAACCAAACGTGGCACATAAATGGTTTTTGGCTCTTAAGGTATATCAGTGTACAGTATGTCAAAGCGAAGGTTGTATAGAAGTCAATTATATAAAAACTGAAAGCCCCTAAAGGACTGATTTTCTTGAGTGGCTTATAAGCTAATTTGTTAATTAACATAAAAACAGAATTTCAAAATTATTTGGGCAATTGTGGCATTATTTTGAAATAAACACATAGCCATCCAATGCTGATAATATTTGAAAAATAAGTCCTTGGAAAATAGAAATGTAATGGAAAGTCTAGGTAGATCTGTCTGAAACTCAAACCAATATAACACAAAAAAAAAAATACACACTTGCCTTAAAGAAAAAGAAGCATTCAATGGACCAATGATATAAGAAGAAAAGCCAGAAATACTGATTGTCAAATATTTGCAATCAAATTTATCTTTAAAACAATAAAAATTCATATATGTCAAATATTTGCAATCAAATTTATCTTTAAAACAATAAAAATTCATATATTTCACATACTGGAGCACACCATATTTCATTTCCCTTTATTTTTATACCTTTAAGTAAAGCACACACTTGGAACAGGACAACTTATGTATGTAGAAACTGCACCTTTCTTCTCCAACTCACTCATCTGAAATAAAGCTGATCTCCTGCCCCACAACAATCATGAAATCAACTCCTCCACAGCACTCCCAAACCTCACTTATGGTAATTACATTCTCAAAATTATTCAGACCCAATGTCTTGATAACTAATTTGATATCCAATCTGTTAGCAAAGACTTCTGGCTCTACCTTCAAAATGAATTCAAAATCCAACCCCTTCTCAATATCTCCAGTGCAGCCACTGTAGTTGGATGATAGGGATCTACCATCATTTTGCAGATTATTGTGGAGCCTCTCACTGGTTTCCTGCTACTCCCTACTGTCTTTTTCTCAGCATAGCTGAGAAAGTCATCTTTTCGAAATGGAAGCCACGTCACTTCACTCTGCCTGAAAACTTCCATTGGTTTCCCATCTCATTCAGAATAAAAGCCAATTTTACAGCAGCCTACAAGGCTCTGTGCAATGTAGCTCATGTTTCTGAAAAATCCCTACTACTCTCCCCTTACTCTTCTCTATCCAAAACAGCCTCCTTGCAATTCTCTCTGCCTGAAACATCATTCTCCTGTGCAGCCACATGGTTCACTTCTTCATGCCCTCCAAGTCTATGCACACAAGTGACCTCTTCTGTGAAGTCTTCCCCGGCTATCCTATTTGAAATGACAAACTTTCCTATACCCTCCCTTCCTTTATTTTCTCCACAGTAATTACAACCCTCATATAAACAAATTTTACCTGTGTCTTTATTACCTGCCTCTCTTCACAATTAAGTTCCAGGAGGGCAGGAATTTTTGTCTGTTTTGTCCACAATTGTACCCTCATGGTCCATAACTGAGATAAACACACGCTAGATGTTCAATAAATGTTTGTGAATAAAATTATTTCTATCCATAAACTGCTAAATTGTATGACCAGAGAGTATATCTTAATGTTTTTATAAAATATTTTAAAGTAATTATTAATATAAGAATAAAATAGAAAACCACAGTACAAAATACATCAAGGTACTTAAGGTGAACTGAGCACAAAGGGAATGGTGGCCACATGTCTAATTAAGTTTATCATTGTTTTTTCTATTTTACTTTAATTTGCTTACTTTCTAAAGTAATCTTTGTCAAAATGAATGCTTACAAATATAATTGTTTTAATTCATTTTCTTTTGCTCTTACATATCATGATACAAAAATTACTTTATTACAACTATGTGTAAAATTCTCTACATTTGCCATGCATCAATTTTAAAATTCCATAATAATTTTATTTTAGAGTAATATATGTGTGTGGCTCATAAAATGACACACAGCTAAAGGATTCCTCATTATGTAGCTAGAGAACGCCATCTGGCTCAATATGAGAGAAACCACACTATTTTACTGAATACTGTTATAAATGCAATCTTTGATGCTTCTAAAGAAACTTCCTGCTAAGATGAAATAAATGAAGTTGTGTTTTATTTAATAATACTTTATAAATGAAAATTACACATAATGAAAGAAGTTGATAGTAAAATATTGACCATAATAATGGGTAGTTCTAAGCATTTTACAGGTATTGCCATAGTTAATATGTGTAAGAATCCTTTGAGGGAGGGAGGTACTATTTTTAATCCCATTTTACAGGTGTGAAACCTGGGGCACTAAAAAGATAGGCCACCAAACAGAATCCTAGTAAAGCGAGAATTCAAATATAGGTAGCCTTGCTCCAGAACCCACACACTTAAGTGTCACACAATCTGCCTCTTCTAAGACAGCAAACATCAAGCAAACTCACCTAATATGCCTTTCAGAGCATTAAAAAACAGATTGAGATCTGCTTTATAGGGTGGACCCTCAATTTTGATGGTATACTACTTTATGAAAAATTGAGATGCCTGGGACAAATTATCAGATTTTTCTAATGCAGTTTCATAACTACCAAGAAGAAAATATTTATTTTTTAAAATGGTAAACCAAAACTAAAATGTAAGTTTGAGTATCAATATCGTAGATAGACTCTATAATGTAAGTCTCTTACATTAATCATGAAGCCTGAAATTATATAAAAATTTTCTCAAAGCCCAATAATCTCCCTTCCTATTATATCATCAAAGAATGATTTCTAAATAATTTGCAATTTATTAGAAACTTTAAAATTGCTCATCTATTCCGCAAACAATAACTAAGTACCTAGATGTGTTTCATGTCTTCAAAGTATTTAAATTCCATAAATTTTGTGAATGCTATTTTGAGGTCAAAATTCTCTGGAATTTTAGAAAAATATGGAATTATGAAAACTCATTTTGTAAACATTAAATATACAAAAGCAGTCTGTTCACAACAATTATGTATTTATTACCCTTCCCCAAGGAACAAATTTCTAGTGAGCATCTAAACTAGTCTGGGCTAATGGTTTTCCCTGGGGCAGTATGGGAAGATCTAATGGTAAAAATGCCTTCAGTATTTTTCTGCTCAAAGGAGGCCAAGGGCCTACAGACTGCAGTTCAGTTAAACATTTTCATTTTCATTCATTCATGCCCTTCCTCTTTTATCCCTCTCCTCTATTTTCTGCCATTCTTGCTCAACCTAAAGAGGTTCTCTACCCACACTCAGCCTCCCTGAACATCCCTTCAGTCCACACATAAAACAAAGGACCCTGATGATAAAAGATAAAAATAAAAATATTAATAGTATCTAATCTGTACCAGATAAAAAGAAAACCATAAATAGTGAAGCTAAATTAATCATTAAAACAGCACCATTATCTTCTTTCTATGGCTCAGGAAAGTAAACACAAATGCCTTTAAAAGCTCCACAAGTCCCTTACCACCTCTTCAACCACATTCAGCCACATTTATTTATTCTTGAACACCAGAATTCAAGGTAACTATCACTGCAATATTTGTACTGTATTCTAACTGCCTGCTGACTTGTCTGAAAACTAAGGGTACTGACAGTGGAGGAGTGGTGGAGGGCAGAGCTCAAGCTCCACAAAGGCAAACACTGTGAGAGGGCCAGGGACTGTTCTCTCCGGTTTATTAAGCACTGCAACCCAACACTGAACATAATGTCTCATAGATTTTAGGAACACAGTTATTTTGGTGGGTGGGAGAGAAGAAAGAAGAGAGAAAAGGGAAAGGAGGGACTCTGAAAATTCATTATGGCTTGCAGTGGGCAGAATGATACAATCACATTGTAAATATTGTTTCTACATATGAATGCTGTTCCAAACTGTCTCTGAAGTCAGCACTGACTACACCAATGTAGATTATAATGCCTGCTGTATCAGAAACCCCTGTTTTGGGACATTTTCCCACTCGGTTACTAAGTATGACAGTTTATGGTATGACATTACCATAATAAACGTTCAATATGTCATGGAATGTCTCTTCTAATTTACTTTTGTAATAATCTGTTAGCAGCAGTTTTTTATTAAAACCTCTTACTGTCATTGTCCCTTAAATACTGACTAGGTGCTTTAACATGCATGCTTAAGTCTTTTCCATATGCTCTATAAATAAGAAAAAGCAATTTTTTATAAAACAGAAATTATTAAATATATTTTTATAATGTAATTTAATAGTAGTGAAAAATAGCAAAGGCTAATTGTGACCTAAGAGAAAAAGATTAAATCATCAAGTTAAGTTTTTTCAATATCATCATAAGATGACATGCTTTTTCCATTTCTTATTCATATTCTCAAGTGTCAATTCTGACTGTCATCAGAAATCTGTATTCATTAGTCTATGACTGACCTCAGGCATCAAAATCAGATATTGGGTGTCCACTGGAAATCTCTGAAACAATTATTAGATGTAGGAACACGTCACAGAGATGTGTGTTCTGACTGCTGTGATAAGCACAGTCCAACATGGATCTCTTGAACTTCCCTCCTAATACTTTCCTTATAGCCTGAGCCTTTTACTTTATCCTTTGTCATTCTAATATTATTGGTATTGATTTAGGTGATGCTGAGGAAAAAAGAAATCATAATTCTAAGTCACATTTCTCAGTTGTCAAGTCTGGCGGTTTAAATCAAGTATTTATTGGCTGTCTTCTCTGTCCCTCAGCAGTTATGAGCACTTTTAGCTGCAGCAACTGTTCCTACTTGCTTTAGATTATCAGAAGAAGAAAGATGCCACCATTCCACAATTTTATTTTCAGGGTACCTCAGAAATTGCTTTTATACTACAAGTTGTTTCCCAGGATTAATATGTCTTTCTCTTTCAAATTTCTTTCAAAATATGTAAACAGGTATTAAAGGTAAAATGCTATTTTAAATAACTGAAATCCTTCTTAGGGGGTGAGAGGGAGACTCTTACTCAAAGTATCACAGATGAAAACCTTCTGCCTAGTTTTCAAGACTCTCTGAAAACCTAGCATATAACTTCCCCATTTCACCATCTCATTACACATTTAGTTATTAATATGTATCTAGATCCATTAATCATCATATCTCTTAATTATTTCTCCTTTCACTACTACTATTCCCATCTTTTTCCCTTGTTCAAAAAGCTTTCCTTTTCCATCTTCTATCAAACCAAAACCCTGTTCACCCTTCGTAGCCTTCTAAATAAAGCTTTTTCTCACAGTTCCTGTTTTAATTAGCCTTCCTCAACCCAAAAGTCTAGAAGTTCAAAGCTGCTTCTTATTCAGCCTAACTTTTAGACTAGCCCTAAATAGACCCTTAACACTAGTCAGTTAATGCAACAGACTCATGTTGAGGATGATTTTTTAGATTTAAGAAGAAAGAACACATTTGGCTACTCTACACATCCCTCAAATCTCCCTACTTCTCATGTTTACATTTTACAGCCCACCCAGATCATGGGTTACAAAATAGGAAAACCTTTTTTGAATAAATTACCCCTTCTGTTCTGATGTGGATGGTTTGATCTAGCTGAAAGTTAACATTTCTAAGTTGCATAAGTCACAGCTGCTGCTTAAAAAAAAATTCAATCACAACTAGATCATGTAGTCACACATTAGAGGCAGTCATGATGAATGAGTTTCTAAGTCTTTTATTCTTCTCTGGTCTTTAGTTCACAAACAGTTTGCTATTTGGTTAGAGCTTTTCATCTTCTCTTGCTCATACAATATAATTGAACCACATTACTCACTTAAAATTCACTTTAAGCAGATTGGAATGTTTAACATATGAAAACTTTTAAGCAAAGACAAAAAAATTCCATTGATTCTCCCAACAAATCTTTATCTCAGGATTAATGGCAACTGGTAGGAATTTTGACTTAACCACTTTCTGGAAATCTTACTTTTAGAAAATCACAGAAATACTCCTATTTCATCTTATGCACTTATATTATACTTTCTGGTTAATTCATTTAGTTGACAATATTTGCTAGTACTTATGATAGGGTATGGGATACAGTAAGGGATAAGACAGAGTCCTTTTCTTTTAATGAAATAACAGTGCCCTTCAATTTTCAACAAGGTCATCAGGAATAACACACCCTTCTTATAGACCATGTCTTCCAGGAGCTTCTCAATGAAATAAACAAAATTATATTGTGCAATTCATTTTTCATAAGTTAA
Source organism: Plecturocebus donacophilus (assembly GCA_004027715.1). Lineage (NCBI taxonomy): Eukaryota > Metazoa > Chordata > Mammalia > Primates > Pitheciidae > Plecturocebus > Plecturocebus donacophilus. The sequence continues at coordinate 58,787 of PVKP010009747.1, read as the reverse complement.
TTCTCCAAATTCATTCTCATTAGAACATGGCTAACATTTTGATCAATAAGTCAAAGCCTGCTGAAATGGTAATGATCCAAGACTTCTTTTCTCTGAATTAATCTGTCTTTTGAAAGGCACTATAAAATCTTACCTAATTGGAAAAAGAAGACAAAATATTTATTTAGAGATAAATGATTAAATATTTGGAAACTGAAGAAATCGACTTTAAAACTATTGGAAACAAAAAAATAATTCAATAGACTTATAGAAAACTAAAAATCATCATAATAAGAATATCTGTTAATTGAGAACTATGTACAATCCCTTTAAAAGATCATCTCATTAAACAACTCTTACTGAACAATTCTATGGAACAATAAATCATCTCATTAAACAATTCTTATTGAACAATTCTATTGAAACAATAATTTTATTAGATGTAGGAACAGGTCATAGGAATGTGTGTTCTGACTGCTGTGATAAGCACTGTTCAACCTGGATTTCTTGAACTTCCCTCCTAATAATTCCCTTATAGTCTGAGCCTTTTACTTTATCCTTTGTCATTCTAATATTGTTAGTATTGATTTAGGTGACATTGAGGAAAAAAGAAATCATAATATCATCTTATTTTAAAGATGAGAAAATTGAAAGTAACTTGTCCAAAAACATACACTATGCTATGCTGTTTGTTAAAATGAATATGTAGAATAAAATCACTTTCTTATGTCCCAGTATTAAAAGAGAAAACTTTGTTAAACAAAGAGTACAATCAAAATATCAAGGAAAAGAAACACGAAACATTAGGTAATAAATATTAATAAGAAATGCACAGTACCTATATGAGAAAAACTAGAAAATGCAATAAGAAACAGAAGGAAAATAATTGGAGAGATAACTTGTATTTGAACAGTATGACTTCAATATTCTAAACATATCGGTTCTTCCTAATTTCTAAATTCAGTGCAGGCTGGACATGGTGGCTCACACACTTGAAGCCCAACATAGCAAGACCTCATCTCTACAAAAAAAAAAATTTTTTTTTTAATTGGTTGGGCAAGGTGGCATGCACTTGTAGTCCTAGCTAGTTGGGAGGCTGAGGCAGGAGGAACACTTGAATCCAGGAGTTTGAGGCTACAGTGAGCTATTACAGTGCCACTAACACTCCAGCTTGGGTGACAGAGTAAGACTCTATCTCTAAAGAAATATAATAAATAAACTCAATGCTGTGCTAATCAAAATCTCAATAAAAAATGTTTTAAATTTTAAAAGAATATTCTAATGTTTACTGGAAGACTAAATGTATGATAAATACATTATTACGCTTCAGTAAATAAAAGAGGGTGGTACTGACACAGGAAAAGACTAATAATGTAATATCATCATTGAGATATGGGCCTAAGCATATATTAAGAATAATTTATGATAATGGCAACACTTTGAGGCAGTGGGAAAAGATGGATTATTCAATAAATGCTACTGAGACAACTGGAAAAGCAATATGAAAGAAAAGAGAGGATGAATTTCCTACTCAATCCTTATACTAAAATAAATTTCAAGTAACTCAAAAATGTATATATAAAAGATGAGACTTTCATATTGGCGAAAACTTTTATAAACATAACCCTGAAACCAGAATCCACAATAGGATAGATTTGACTCCCTAAAAATGTAAAAAAAATCTATCCATAAGAACATATATATATATTTAAAAGATGGAAAACTTGAAAAATATGATTCCCGATATATATGAAAACATGAATATATATATATATATATATATATATGAAAAGCAAAGATTACTGTCCCTAGCAATGCAATCAGCTCTTAAAAACAAGGAAACATACATATGTGCACTAGATACATGGGAGGGTAAATGGATAAACGGATGGATGGATGGATGGATGGACGGACGGACAAACAGTTAAGTTTTAAAGAACCGTAAACATGGTGTAGTGGTTTTAAAATATGTACCCAAATTCTTCGATATGCCTCATTTCAAAAGGCAGATCTTAATTCCCTTCCCCTTCTGTATGGGATCACTTGAGTCTCATACCAAATAGGAAATTCAGCAATAGGAAACTACTGAAGTTGGTTACCTACATGGGGGGTGGAGAGGTAAGAATAGGCCGGACAGGAACTAGAGGGAATGACACTTCTCTGAGTAAATGCTTTTGTAAAGTTTGACTTTTTGAAGGATGCTAATGTTATTGACATCCAAAAAATAAAGTTAAACCAACAAGGATGGGGAAGAAGGAAAAAAACTGAAAGCAAACAAATCCAAGTTGAATTTGAAATGTATTATATTATATTGCCCCACTTCCATGAAGAAGAAGAATGATATCTGTGAAATTATGGATATGTTACCTGGTTTGACTGCATAATCATTTCTCACTATCTATATGTATATAAAAGCATCATGTGTGCACATTAAATATACACAATAAAAGAACAACTTATGCAAGTTTATGAACACAGTATTCTTGATTGGAGGACATTCTTGGTCAAAATGGGAAGAGAACTATAAACAATACTAAACTCTTTTTATTAGGTTTGATTTTGTAGGGCTATAGCTCAACAATTCTGAAACTACTTTAGATATACTATAGATTTTAGCAAACAAGTAAATATAGTGAAATCCTTGGAAATTAGTGTTCTTATCATGGAAGAAATAAAAAACCTCTATAGGGATGGATTCAAATTAAGGTTATATGTGGATGCAACAATTCTAAAATATGTATGTGCACATGTATGTGCACATATACATATACAAGCATATGAATGTATATATGAATGCATATGTTTATATACATTATACATTTTCTAGCTCTATCTGCTCAAAGGCCCTAAAAGCAGATTCCCCAGTACCAATGAACACATCTAACCAGAATTTGTTTTCTGTGGGTTTTCATGGAGACAGAGTCTTGCTGTGTCAACCAGGCTGGAGTGCGATGGGGCAATCGGCTCACTGCAACCTTCGCCTCCCGGATTCAAGCAATTCTCCTTCCTCAGCCTCCTGAGTAGCTGGGATTACAGGCATGCACCACCACGTCTAGCTAATTTTCATATTTTTAGTAGAGATGGGGTTTCACCATGTTGGCCAGGCTAGTCTCAAACTCCTGACCTCACCTGATCCGCCTGTCTCGGCCTCCCAAAGTGCTGGGATTACAAGCATGGGCTACCGTGCCTGGTCCAGAATTTGATTTCTAATAGCATTCCCCATGCAGAGGAATGAGGGTCCATGGGGAAATGTTGGGGCACAAAGGCATAAGATACAAGCCTGTAAAATCGAGTTATGTCACAAAATAGGAAAGTGCTAAAATAATTGGGCATATCACAAAGACATAGGAGCCAACTTGAAGAGGATCCTATTTGCCCATTCAGATAATCTGAAAACCAAAATTATTCTTTAAAACAGTAATTAATTATAAACCATTGCAGGAAAATGGGAATCTGTAAGTTCACACCAGAAATAAATGAATAAAGAAAGAAAAAGAAAAGATAGGGATCCTGTACATGAGAAGACTAAGGGTCCATTTGGAGGGAAACATCATGAGAGAAAAGTCATCATTTTGTAACCACCACAGTAAAGAAAAAATCGATGAATGCTAAATCTAGGCGGAAATATTTTAATGAGGAGCAAGATATCTGTATGGAATAAAAATATCTCCCCACAGATTGTCCACAGTAGCAACGGGAAAAAATAGCATAAAGAAATCGACTAACACCTTGACTAGATGATCAAAATTAGCATCAAAACTGAGAAGCAGATGGACACCATGTGCCTCCAGATGTGAAACCCTGAGGGCACAACGTCAGTTATGTAACATTCCCGCTGGGAACACATAACCTAAAACTAAACAAAGCCGAAACATTACATAAACATAACATGAGGGACATTCCACTTTTTAAAAAGACCTATATTTTAAAATGTCAATTCATAAATATAAAAGAAGGCTGAAGAACCATGCCAAATTAAAGGAGACTAAAAAGACTTGACAAGTAAATGTAATGTGTGATTCTAGATTTGGTTCTGCACTAAGGTGAAAAGAAGCCATAAAATGTGGTATTGAGTTAACTGACAGAATTGGAAAACAAACCATATGAAAGACAAATATTGGATCTGAAGTTGATAGCTTCAGATATGCTGAATAGGTATAAACATACTGAAGTTGATAACTGTACTGCATCATGTAAGGGGATATCTTTATCCCTAAGAAATACAAACTATCTTACATGTAACTTACTTTCGAATAGTTCAAAAAAGAGATTATGTGTCTATATACACACACATTAGACAGATGATTGACTGACTGATTGATTGATAATAAAAGAAGAACATGGGACAAAAGGAGAATTAACACTCTGCCCTTGATGTACTCTTGTAAAATAAAGGATATTTTATTATTCTCTGCATTCTTATTACAGGTTTTCAATTTTAAATTATTTCTAAAGAAAACGTTTTAAAATGTACTTAGCTTACTTCTACACAAACAGGTCAAGTCTTCTTTTAGATATTTATACATTTTCCCTTAAAGGCTTTTCTAGGTTATTATTGTTTTCTGGATATGTTCTTACTAGATAATGAAAAGGTAAAGTTTAATATTCAGGACCTCTAACTAGGTTATTGAAAATAATAAATTAATAAGGCTCAAATACATCCTCCATGCATAAACAGATACGGGCAATTAATGCAGATAAAGGTAAAGAATATAAAGTAATACGCTACTGCTATTAATGCAGTAGATATCACTAGTAAATGGACAAAGTGAAAATGTTACTTAAAATGGTGAATCATAAAAATAAATTATAAAAAATATGCCTTAATGTTTTAGTTAACCTAATTCCTATAAATAGACCTTTACTCAAGTATCTTTTGAAGTAGAGTGAAGAATTTTTCTTTGAAGATGGTCCAGGAATTGAGCTATTTTTTTTTCCACATTAAACATAACCAAAGCATCATCTACAAATTCCAGTATCAGGTTTCATAAGTGAAGGATTTAAAGACACTAGGGCTGAAGTCTAAATTTGTGCAGTCTTTAGAGTTGTCTCTCCTACATTTGAGTCAATAAAAGAAAAAAAGTTTAGTAACATACCTATATCCCATTTTTAATGCAATCCCTTCTTTTTCAGAAAAAAAAACATTCTTTTTTATGCACTTATATTTCATCAGTTAAGTGTTATTTCTATGACTACAAGTACAATGGGCATAAATATGCAGCTTGACAGTACAAGCAGCAGTACATAAGCATCCCAGAGAGCAGCTGAGCACCACCAGTCAGTATGTTCTCAGAGAGAATAAAAAGGACCCGTTCATCCCACAAGTCTATTAAGTGGAGGTCAGTTACAGTGTCTCCAAGACACCTAAATGGAGTCACCTCTACCAAATCTGTAATGAAAATATTTGTCTCAAATAAGTGAACTAAGTACTTCCTGAATAGCTCTCAGTTTGCCAAAAGTACACAGGGATTAAAGTGACATTTGATCAAGTTTACAGGCAACCTCAGTTAAGAGCCTCCCTGTTTTCCAAAAGACCAAGAATACAGGAATGCAAAAATACCTAGTGCCAGGTGATATACAATAGTTTGAAATATGTGTCCTGAAGTAGTAAGTCTAAGTTAAAGTATTTCATTAAAAAAAAAAAAAAAAAAACAGAAATACGCAAATCAAAAGGGAATAAAAGAACATAGGACAAGAGGAGAATTAAAACTCTGCGCTTGATGCACTCTTGTAAAATAAATCAACGTATCCTTATTTTCAAATATGTATATACTCCCCAATGTAGTATTTGTCTCTTTATAGAATCCATTAAAAAAATACTTTAATTTTCCAACAGTTTTTGGAAAATGTGTTGTGTACATAACCATGTTATAAAGTATATCCAGATATGGCCAAAATCTGGTTTGCCCTACAAGGTTTCAAACCATTAAAAGTGAGTTATTTCGTCTTCTAATTTGTGATTGCAATAATATTTCCATTAGGAAAAATCATGTCAATAAAATAATAATAGCTGGAGCTAACTTCTATGGCTGCCCCCTATTTTCACTCTGAGACACTCAAAGGAACAAAAGTACCCAAACACTCCTGCAGCTGATCTGAATCACTACATATTATGCATATCTGATACATCATGACAACAAGACGTGCAACTTAATGCACTGCCTTAAGTTATGAAGAGCCTAGAGAGGGAATCTGATTAATTTGTCCAATAGATTTTTCCAACACAGTGTCTTTGAGAGCAAGACAAATAGAAACTCATTCTGTCTGACCCGAGGGCCTCATCTGACTTCTTCTACATCATGATTTTAAATTTATTATTCATGCTATATTTTATTTCTCCAATCAATGAAAAGCTGGTGCTCTTCCATTCACATTGTGTTACGAATGCAAAAATTTAATTATACCAAATAACATCTGAAGACCCAATATAAAAAAACTAAACTGAGTATCTTTAAATCAGACACTAGAAGCTATGTTTAATGATACAACAAAATTTAAATCATCTCAAAGAGACTGTTGTAAAGTCCAAGGTAGCTATAAACTTAGGTCCTGGTAATATCATTAGCTGAGCTAATATTTCACAATATAAAGAAATTCAGATCCTTCAAAACACTCTTATCTTACTGCAGACATTTTCTTATTTAGTCCTCAAATTACCATAAAGGTTTTACAGGGATATACATACAAACAAAAAATACATATAAACTAAATATATATAAACAAAAATTCTATTAATATATATAATCAAAAAGGGGATACTACTGTCATAACCTCTTATACTCTATTACATATAGTAATTTTTAATAATATCTAAAGCACCAGGAGAAAAATAATGAAAACAATAGCCTCTGAGAGCCATAGCACATTTTCGAGTTGGAGACATCCATCCTCCACACTCTGAGACAGTTTCTTTAATAGCCTATGCTGACTATAAATCTATATAGCAAAAGATCATTTTTAAAAATCCATTCTTAAAAATGACAGATTCAATGACTTGTACAACAAATCATATAGCATGGCTATACTATTCCAGCAAAAATTGACAGGTTTGTTAAAAAAGTAAACTACCTTTGATTCAATAAAACTACTGGAGTCACTAAAGAGCACTTCTAGCATATTCACAATGTACAGAATATTTTAAGAGACTCAAAAATTATACCAGTAGGCTCTCCATTTCTTTGGAATATTGCTTGTAACTCTCTTTTAAAATAGACTGCTTTGGGGACTCGTGCTTCTAGAGGTTCTTGGAAGGAATATATGATAGACAATTTGACAAAATATACATTTATTTGGTGAGGGATAATTTTCATTACAGGTTATTAAAGAGATAGTATATTACTTATCTAATATAATATACCTATTAATATACTATTAATATACCTATTAATAAGTCATTAATATTATTATCAAACACACATAGAAATACTTTGGGTAAATTATCAAAAAAAGAAAACTTAAGTAACCAGCTTTAAAATGTTTGTTTGAATACGTAATTCAGATTATTTTGTTAATTCAGGTTGCAATTAGTTAATACAATTTAAGCCAATCACATAATACTATCTCTGAGCTAGATTTAAGAACTGTTCCTGCTGGGTAGAGTAGCTAACATCTGTAATCCTAGCATTTGAGAGGCAGATGCAGAAGGATCACTTGAGCCCAGGAATTCAGCACCAGCCTGGGTAACATACCAAGACCTCATCCCTACAAAAAAATGTTTAAAAATGAGCTGGGCATGGTGGCATGTGCCTGTAGTCCCAGCTACTTGGGAGGCTGAGGTGGGAGGACTGCTTGAGACTGGGAGGCTGAGGCTGAAGTGAGCCGTGTTCACGTCACTGTACTCCAGCCTAGGCAACAGACTGATACCCTGTCCGAAGATGGGATTAAAAAAAAAAAAAAAAAAAAAAAAAAAACTGTTTCCAACTCTTTTTGCAACTCTTCCTGATACAATTGTTTTGTAGGCTATTGAATTTAGGTGGATAATTATTCTCTTGTTCTTATTATCTCAAATACAGAAGTCTATCAGCACCTTCTTAGGGAACTGTTTACGTCATGATATGCATCCCCAGCACCTGACAAATAATAGCTAGTGCTGATGGATGGATGGATGGATGAATGAAACAATGAACCAATTACGATTTCTGAGTTTATATGGTGATTACCCTACACTTGCTCTTGTGCAATCCTCCTTCATTAAACCCTCTTTTTTTAAAAAAATGAAAAGTAAGGTTATACACTGAGGCTTTTCACAACAAGTTACCCTTAACCTGAAGAGGCTAAAATATGGCACATTTAAAAGAGGAATTCATCTCACCTTTCAGTTCATTTCAATAAACACTGATGATATAAAATGAATAAGCACAGACATTGCCCTCAGGGCATCCACAGTCTAGTGGGGTAGATGAACACAAACAAATCATAATACAGGCGGCAATTCTTCCCTGTTTCTTCTCCTCTAAAGCTTTGAGTCATGTTTATTCCCTCATGTGCCAACTGAGGTGACTCAAAAGGATCTTGGAAACCAAACACTTCACCTTCACCCCAAGCATCGGCCAAGGGGGCCAGACAAACCACTTCCACTCTCTCCTTGACTGCAGTTCTGCTTAGTCTTGGAGAACCCACCAACCCCCACCATCCTCCAATGCTTTGGCTTCATTTGAAAGTCTGAATGTAAGCAGGCTTCCCTTAAAGCCCCTATGTTATATGCTTCTAACAGCACTGTTCCTCAAGAGAGGCTGTGACTTTGCTCCACTTGATTCTTACAATCAACTAATAACTAAAGACCAGCTCTGCTCCTAATTATTCAAACTAAACAAATGTTTACATTTCATCGCTGAGTCACAGTCTCTCTGGCCCAAATGTTGACTCTGCCAAAGAGGCGACTCAGTGGCCCAGCTGCCTTGGCACCACTGGGCATCGTCCTAACCCATTCCCCTGACAGCCTAAAGAAATGATGTGCCCTAGAGCAGGGCACTAAGGCATCAACCACAGAGACCTAACATTTGTAAGACTCGCTCCCAAATCCCCCTTCCATTAAACAAAGGGGTAAGATTCGTAAATGTCCCTAAAATGGAAAAAAAAATCAAGTCATTTTAGGCACCAAAACATTAACTTCAGAGAAAAGAAGCTTGATTATAAATGCATCGGGCACAGCTGGTAGGCTTTCCTCCTCCTATTCACAAGGAAAAAAAAACAGCTTCCAGGAAAACATATTATGTATTCTTCTCCATCACCTCCCAAAAGGCAAAGTAATTTGGTGTTTTCCCCTTTTACTGAATATACAAAAGAGGCCTCAGTAAAATCACTATCAGTTTAGATTTTTAGAACATAACTGAAACCGAGATTTTACAAACATCTCTCTATTTTCTTTAAATAAGCAGATAACAGCCTGCAACACAATAAGAAAGTGTGAAAATTACTACAACACTTCGGCAGCATAACTTTAAGACACCTTTGTCTGGAAAAAGTAAAAACCGGTATGAAACTATTACAAGTAGCTCAAGTTTCACAGTAAGTTTCATAGAAGCCAATATATTTTGGAGGGAAATGGAAGGTAGGTGAATATCAGAAAATTGTATTTCAGGATTTATCACTCTGACTGCTTAAACAAGACTACAAACCATAGAGCTTACCAGCCCATATAGTACACTACTCTTACTCTGTTAGTGATATTTACCTAAGCATTTGTAATGCCAAGTGGATCTAGGGAAGTCTTTTCTTAATTTGCTTCCAAAATAAACAGTGATGTTTCTTCAAATTTTGAAGAAAATCCTAAAATACCTGCTAAGATTTCAAAATGATCTATGTCAAAGTTAAATATAATAGACATGGTAAACTTGTATACATCATTATTTCCCTTCATTCTTCAAGCTATCAGAAATGCAAAACACATTAAAAAAAAAAAAAACTTGATATACAATTGAATAAACATGTAGAAAGTATGGCAAGGCTAGTTTCTTTGGTTTTAATCTGTGGCCCTGCCCTTTCTTCTCTGAAGAGCCTTGAAACATTTGGAACTGAGCCGGGTGCAGTGGCTCATGTCTGTAATCCCAGCACTTTGGGAGACCAAGGCAGGAAGATACCTTGAGCCCAGGAGTTTGAGATCAGCCTGGGCAACATAGTGAGACCCCCAAAACTGAGCAAAACTAGCCATATGTGATGGTGTCCACCTGCAATTCCAGCTACTGCCGAGGCTGAGGTGGAAGGATGGCTTGGCCCAAAAGGTTGAGGCTGCACTAAGCCAAGATCATGCCACACACTCCAGCCTGGGTGACTGAGTGAGACGCTGGCTCAAAAAACAGTGAAACATTTAGACTGGTCCTGGAGTTGCAGATGCCAACTGTGACCCACCTCCTATCATCCTCCCCTCCCTCACCCCACCCAGGCCCTCCCAACAATTTCCTCCTATAAGTGCACCAGGGTCTTTACACTAGCTATTCCTTTTGCCAGGTACACTCTTCCCTTAACATCCCTACAGCTCCCTCACAGCCTTCTGGCCAATTTTCCAAAGTGAGTTTCTCAGGGAGGCCCTTTCTGACAACTCCATCAAGAATGCAAAGCCTCCCTCAACACCTCCTATCTCCTTTTCCTGCTTTAATGTGTTCTCCTTAGCAACTATTACTATCTAACATACTATTCAGACTATTCATTTTGCTTACTACTCCACTAAAATGCAAGCCCTATGACTCTACGAAAGCAGCGACTTGTGCCTGATTTGATCATTACTGCATTTTCAGTGCCTAAGAAAATGGGCATATAGTATGTGCTCAAAAAAGTATTTACTGAAAAAATGAATGAATCTACACAATGACTATTCTTAGGAGGGTCTTCAGACTGCCTTCTTGATGAACTGTAGTTTGCTAACTCCACCTTGAAGGCCCTTTGCCTAGTCAAACATTCTAAATGTCACCTCCATCCCCTCCTCTTCTATAATAGTTTCTTCTTTCTTGTCTTGACAGTTTTAGGTCTTATTAAAATGGACTTTTATAAGCAATCTGAAATAACTTGTAAAAGTAAGCAAAATGTAAAGAAATCAACAAACAGAAGCAAGATTTCAGTTGTCATGAAAGGTTTTCTCTCAGTTTTGCATGTTTTTGCAACCCTTGAATCATGGAAAGGAGGCCAATACTTAACTGATTTAGAAAGCAGCCCATTTGTATATCTGTTTGCATATATGCAGAGAACAAATTATTAATACACAGATGCATTAAATTGTTTCAATTTCTATGGGAAATTCAAGAGGTATTGTTTTAAAGTTTTATAAAGTCTTACAGAGTTACAGTTGGCTGGTTATTTAAAAGTTATAGGGCACATTCCATCCTGTCAACTTTACAACAGCCAAAGTTAACTGTTGATGACACTTTGCTAGCAATTATCAAATTTATATTTCAAGAAAAAAAGCGATACATGATCTATGCCAACATTCATTTAGGGAAAAAAAATTCCTATATTCAGGCCTTAAAAGCAAAGCATTCAAACAAATGAAAATACTTTTAAAAAGTTTGAAAGCAGAATAAAGGCCAGACTAAATATACCAGGTATAAGAAAGTGTTTTAATATGGCTACAACAACAATGCTGTTTCTATAAAACAGTAGTTGTGGCACAAGAATAGACATGTAGATAAATGGAAAATAATGCTTAGAGGAAGAAAAAAAATCACTACTATATAGGAAAGGTTAAATGTGTGGAAAAGAAAGGTCGAGTGGGCAAAATTCCAGGCTCTCTTATCCTCAAAACCATCTCCAACCCTAAAGCAGATCCAGGTTGTTAATAAGGTACACAAACTGGCCCTCTGTCTTAACCATGGCCAACCACCACATAGTAAGAAAAAACTATTGTCAATAAATGTGGCTACTGAAATTGACAATTTGGGAAAATAAAAAACTATTTAGATCTTATTCTACACCATATGTCAAAATATTTCATATGGACAGAGCTGAGCACCACATTCAGTTTGGGGTGTGATGCTTCTGTCCAGGCAGGGGAAGAGAAGTGAGAAGAGTGCCTATTTGGTGGCTGAGCTAGACTGGGTGTGCTGGGGCGGTGTCCCAGCCTGTCCCAGGAGGTCTGGAGTGGCCAGTTTGCAGGGGCAGGCAAGTGTGTCACTGTGGTTTCCACTCACCATTTTTTAAACTGCCTAGACCAAACTGTTTTGGAAAAAGATCCTTACACAAACCATAATTATGCATTTTGTGATATTTTTTAGCCTTCTGTGAAAGGAATCCTCCCTAAAACATCTAAATCTAAAAGTCAAAGTTTGTTTTGTTTTTACATTCTCATTTCCAAATATAATCATGGAAGCAAATTAAGCACTGAGGTTGGTCTACAGCTCATTTCTCCTCTCACACTGAACATGTCTACATCTGCAGAAATTCATCTTTCATACTCTTCTAGAGGAATTTGTGTTCCCACCTTTCCTAACTGATTATCTTTAGCTATGGCTATCCTCTCTCGAGACTGATAAGATTTATTGAAGCTGAAACTTCTCATCTAAACTCTGAGAATCCCACCAGGTGGCCTCCAGCCAGCCTCCACCAGCTAGAGGTTCAACTATACAGATTCTCAATGGTCCTACTCTAGCTGATCCATATTCCAGTAATAAATATAGGCTTTGTTCAAAGACTGCATTTTTTTTCCTGCTATAGATAACCATATTCTTAAAAATAGTGCTTTATCCTTAAAAGCAGCCCTCTCATAAGACTCATTAACAACTTCTGTGCAATTTGATGTCCCCTTCATTATGAACAATAGACTATTTGACTATAGAACTAGAGTCTAAGACAGCTTAGTTAAGTGCCCAAATGTCAAATAGTGTTTCCATAATAATACATTCATCCCATTGAAATCAGCACAACTGAACACTCTACAAAAGCTATAAGTGGTGTGTCTATATGGGGTGACAAACAAGTTGTTAACTCAGCTTATTAGGTCCCTGATATCTATGAAAAATAAGTTTTAACCTTGATACAAGTCAGTAAATGTGAGAATACTTAAAAATGCATCAATCGCAGTACTCCATTATCTTAATGGTACAATCAGAGTAACTATGAAAGAAAAGTAAGGATGTGTTGCACAACAAATAAGGCATGAAATTATACTTTTGTAATTTATGAAACCACAGATTTGTGATTATTCACTTACAAACTTTTTTTAGGGTAATGATGTGTGTTGGAATATTTATCATACTGAAGTCAAAAGACTCCTAGAAAAAATATTGTTAACAAGCACCATCTATTGTGTCTCTGGCACAGACTTAGCCAATTTTTTTTTCTCTTGAGACGGAGTTTCCCCTGTTGCCCAGGCTGGAGTGCAACAGCATGATCTCAGCTCACTGCAATCTCTGACTCCAGGGTTCAAGCGATTCTCCTGCCTTAGCCAGTAGCTAGGATTACAGGTGCCTGCCACCACATCTGGCTATTTTCGTACTTTTAGTAGAGATGGGGTTTCACCATGTTTGTTTGTTTGTTTGTTTGTTTTTGAAGACGGAGTTCACTCTGTTGCCCAGGCTGGAGTGAAGTGGCACAATCTCAGCTCACTGCAACCTCCACCTCCTGGGTACAAGTGATTCTCCTGCCTCAGCCCCTGAGTAGCTGGGACCACCACCACCACGTGCACACCACCACACCTGGCTAATTTTCATATTTTTAGTAGAGATGGGTTTCACCATGTTGGCCAGGCTGGTCTCGAACTCCTGACCTCGTGATCTGCCCGCCTTGGCGTCCCAAAGTGATAGGATTACAGGCGTAAGCTATCGTGCCTGGCCCTCCATGTGTTTTTTTAAAAGGTCCAGAATAGGCAAATTAATCAAGACAGAAAGTTATCAGTAGTTGCTCACAGCTGAGAGGCAGGGAAGGAATGTAAGTGGGTGATAGCTAAAGGGTACAAGGATTCTTTCTGAGATGATGAAAGTGATCTAAAACTGACTGTGGTAATGGTTGTGCAACCCTGTGAATATACTAAAAACCACAATTGTATGCTTAAAAATGGGTGAATTAGATGGCATATGAAATATGTATCAATAAAGGTATTACCCAAGAAAAAGAATATAGTATCTTCATATTCTGTATTCTCCTCTCTTTGCTTTACTCTGACCAGATTTCACCTCTTTCCAGTCACCTTTCCACATTAGCTCCAGGTAACTCCAAAAGTTACTCTTCCTGCTTCACTTATCCCCCAAATAAACTATATTCACTACCATGAAGATAACTGGCCAGAAACTCAATGTCTGAAGTTCTGCCAAATGGCTCCTGGGCTCTAAACGGAGCAGGATAATTTGCAACTGGGCTTAAACATGGTTGTCTTTTTTAAGGCATCCTGGGTTTTAAACAGCAAACTTTTAGTAGGCTTTATACCATACTGACTGTCTGTTTTTACGTATCATCTAGTAAATATGCTGAAGGAACTGCTTATTTGTTATGCAAGTTTCATAACCACAGCATAAAATTCATTAGAAACAATTCCATTAAGCATCAGGAGAGAGGTGAAGAAATACCTACTGGTGATATATAAACCAAAGTGGGGGGCATTACCCTTTCTCCCACAATGCCATCAGCTGCCCCCTATTGAGCCACTCCAAGTAACACACAAGATAAAAACAGATGAGCTTGCTATCAAAATGAAACTTCAAGACAAGCCATCTCAACTGCCACACAGATTTCCCCTCTGTGTTATCCTATATAAAGATTTTCAGCACCACTGCAAAGGGCCAAAGGTTGGCTTTGCCTTTGGGGAAAATTTTTTCTTTCTTTTCTTTCTTTCTTTTTTTGCTTTGTTTACTTCTTTCTTTCATTTGTTTACATTTTAACATTTTCTGAATTCCTTCTGATAATCTTATTCATGCTACAGTAAGCCTATATAATCTTCTTATCGATGTTGCAGAGCGGAGAAGGTGGTGGCTCAGTAATGAACCACCCCCCCACCAAAAAACAAAGTCATCTCCTGAGAGCAAGAATCTATGGCTTCTAACAAGTAATCCATTATTTGATCTCAAATTCAGTATGGAGGAAATCCTGAATGCTGGGAATATGTATGCTGACAACCTGCATAAGGATCACAACTTCCCACCTGACTGAACAGACACAGAGAGCACTATCTAGGTGGGAAACGACAGCCATCCAGTCATTCCAGCAGAGCCTGGGTACCAAACTCACAATGATGAGAACATCCAGCTGGCAACCTGCTAAACAGAGAGCTCATTCCCATAAAAACCTACCCATTCTTTTTTTTTTTTTTTTCTCAAAAACTTTACTGTTCAGCCCACTAGATTTTGTTCTTAAGAAAGTTAATGCTGGAATGAGGTAAGACTTTGGGAGACTACTAAGAAGGGATGACTGAATTTTGAGATGCGAGAAGGATGTGAGATTTGGGGGCGGGGTAAGGGTAGAATTATATGATTTGGATATCTATCCCACCCAACTTTCATGTTGAAATTTAAGACTCAATGTTGGAGGCTGGGCCTGTGGGAGGAGGTCTTTGGGTCATGGGGTGGATCCCTCATGTTTTGGTGCTGTCCTCATGATAGTGAGTTCTCACAGGTTCTGGTTGTTTAAGGGTGTAGGACCTCCCATCACACTCTCTTGCTCCTGCTCTTGCCATGTGATGTGCCTGCTCCCACTTTGCCCTCTGCCATGAGCAAAAGTTTTCTGAGGCCTCCACAGAAGCCAAGCAGATACTGGCATCATGCTCGTACAGCCTGCGAAACCGTGAGCCATTTAAACCTCTTTTCTTTATAAATGACTCAGTCGCAGATATTTCTTTAATAGCAATGCAAGAATGGTCTAATACAAAGCTTCATATAAGAGAAAATATGAAATTATAGAAAGACTGCACAAAGGATAAAGAAACCAAGATTATAGTTCCAGCCCTGCTATGTGACTTCGGGCACAGTCTTTAGCCTATCTGGGCTACAGTACTTTCTCCATGAAATCAATTAGTTGGACTAAATGATCCCAAGTCTACAGAGGTAGGTCAACTCAAAGCACAATATTACACTAGGAATTCATTCTAAAATACACTAAATAAAATAAGATTCTGAAAAACTTAATACCACTTCCCAAATTATATAACCTGCTACACTTACTTCCTACAGCCTCTGGATAGCTATTAGAAAAGTGCCATGGCATGCTCAGTGCCATACCAATGGTAGAGTGTAACAACACATCCAACTACTATAAAATAGTGAAAATAACTCCTGCAGGCTACCGTGGAAAAATCAGTTTTGTTGTTTACAGAAAGACCAAGTAAATGAAAATTTATCTTTCAACCTCAAATCAGAACTTACCTTTTTTTAAGGACTTTTTCCAGTTCCCTAAACCCTCTCAATAGTTACCCACTCCTTCCTCTGTGCTGTGAATCTATATCAACACTTGCATTTGTCTTTTATTGATTTATTCATGTCTGTCTCCCTCACTCTTAGTTTGTCAAGTCCACAAAAGCAGAAAATATCTTCTTATATCTTGTGTCCTCAGTTCTAAGCTCTAGATCTGTTTAATAGACACAACTATTTCAGTTGCAAATCTAAAAAGGAGTGTACAGGCTCATGTATCTAAAAGGTCCAGAAATAGGCTAAGCTTCAGGCACAGCTAGATCCAGCTGTTTAATTGATAGTAAAGAATCTGTCTCTCTCCATCTCTCAGCTGACGTTTCTTCACATTGGTTTCATAAATAAACACCACTTTCTCATTTAGGGCAGCAATATTCCAGGCTACAGCAGTTTTCTTTCTCACTAATTGTAGGTATCTCTCTCATGACCCTTTTTGTGTTTATGTCCATCTCTGAAACAATCACTGTGGCTCTAGACATACAATCTTCATTGGCCAAATTGATGCAATTTGCCCACTCCTGAGCAAGGTCAGCCTGTAGACTAAACTGCGGGGAGGGAGTTTCACAAAGAGCAAACCAAGTTCCATTTCCAGAAAAATAGACGCGGCACAGAAGGCAGAAACAGCAGATGTCCATTACAACTTGTTTGTTTGCTTAATTAAATGTAATTATGTTTGGAATAGAGACTTTGTCCTTTCATAGACTCTGACTGCACTACTACCTAGTACACAAATAGATTCTAATAAATTATGTCAGATTAGTAAAGAATGAAGGAGGAAGAGTTGAGATGACAGATGAGGTACACAAGTGGATACAGGCAAAGGGAAAACAGCAGTCTTTCTAGATCACCCTGAAACTGAAATAAAATTCTACTTTTAAGTGTGTGAGGCCAAGCACAGTGGCTCATGCCTCTAATTCTAGGCATGGGAGGCCTTGGAGACCAAGGAGGGAGATCATTTGAGTCCACTGTGGGCAACACAGTGAGACCCTGTATCTAATAAAAATTTTTAAAAATAACCAGGCATGATGGCCCAAACCTGTGATCCCAGATACTCAGGAGGCTGAGGCAGGAAGACTGCTTGAGCCCAGAAGACCAAGGCTGCAGTGAGCCATGATCATACCATTACACTGCAGCCTGGGCAACAGAGCAAGGAACCATTTTAAAAAAAAGAAAAAAAAAAAAAAAAAAGAATGTGAGTCCTTCCTTATACCATATACAAAAATTAACTCAACATACAAAACCTAAATGTAAGCGCTAAAACTATAAAACTCTCATAAGAAAATAGAGATAAATCTATCTGATCTCAGATTAGACACCAATTTAGATTAGACACCAAAAATACAAACAAAAGAAAAAATAGACAAATTGGACATAATCAAAATTTAACATTTTTGTGCTTCAAGGCATAACATTATGAAAATGAAATAACAACCCAAAGAATAGAGAAAATATTTGCAACTCATTTATCTAATACAGGACTAGCAACCAGAATCTATAAAGAACTTTCTTCACAACTCAGTAGTAAAAAGACAACCTACTTAAAAACTAGGCAAGGATTTGAATAGACATTTCTCCAAAGAAGATATGCAAATGGCCAATACTCAAATGAAAAAGTGCTTAACGTCATTAGTCAGTAGTGAAACACAAAAATCACAATGAGATGTCACCTCACATTCACTAAGATGGCCAAAATCAAACAGACAACAGGTATTGGTAAGGATATGGAGAAATGCTGGCAGAAATGTAAAATGAAGCAATCATTTTGGAAAATGTTTGGCAGTTCCTCAAAAGCTATAGTTACTATACAACCCAGCAACTCCACTAAGAGAAATTAAAGCAAACATCAACACGAAAACTTTTATATGAACTTCCTAACAACATTACTCATAATAGTCAAAAAGTGGAAACAACCCAAATGTCCATCAACTAATGAATGGATAAACAAATGGGATCTATCCCTATTATGGAATATAAAGCTATAAAAAGAAATTATAGAATATAAAGCCATAAAAAGAAATAAAGTACTGATACATCCCACAACATGGATGAACTTTGAAAACATTAAGCTAAATGAAAGAGGCCAGTAAAGAAAAACCATGTGATGTCCAGAAGAGGCAAAATCCAAAGGCAGAAATTATATTAGTGGAGGGAGGAAAAAATGGGGAGTAACTGCTGGTGAGTACAGGTACCTTTCAGGATGATAAAAATGCTCTGGAATTAGTGGTGATGGCTACATAATTTTGTGAATACACTAAAAGCCTAATTGTATATTAAAAGAATAAATTTCATGGTAATTATTTCTATCTCAGTTTTTTTAACTTGAATATGGGCTGGGTATTAGCCAAGGAATTAGGATAATTTGGTAGGTCCAAAAATACTATTGAGGTAATAGGAGGCAATGTCCCCTTTTATGAAGATGAACAATGAAAAAGAGTATAAAAGTGAAATGACATGATTTCTTGGATATGCTTCAAAATAGTTCAGCATCACATGTATCCCCAAAAATATGTACAGCTATTACATATCAATTAAAAATAAATAAATAAAAATAAAATAGTTCAGCAAGAAAAAGATGATAAAGAAAGAGTATGGCAAAACCTTGCTAAGTGTTAAATCTGAGTAATACACGTATGTGGATTCACTGTCCTCTCTACTTTTCTATGTGTTTGAAAATTTTCAAATAAAAAACTATTAAAAGAGGTTGCAACACAAAATGTGCATTTCTTATGTTTGGACTACGTGGCAGTCAGGCCAGCAATGGCTTTAATGATGCTCCACTGAAAACAAAGTAAATATTCAAATACCGTAGCAATGCCATGGAGTCCATTCAAAGAGGAACAAAATCTGTCTGGTGTTTCCATTACTTCTAGGACATTCCTTCATTAGATACTTCCTCTTCTTAACCAAAACCATGTTTTAAGGCAACATTTTCCCAAACTATGTTCTGTGAAACAACAGACATTTCTCAAGATATTAACAGAGGTCTTCAAACCAAAGTTTTCCACAGTCAAATAAATTTGAGAAGCACTGCATCAAAGTTAAAGCATTTGCTACACTAAATCTCAAAGCTGTTAATATGCCCACATATGCAACAAGTCGTCCAAAAAGGGCTACAGTAGGTCTCTCTTGGGAAACTGGTGTGAATCCACTTATTTCTATAACATATCTACTTGTGAAGTACTTCATGGAAAGCCATAGGGTCAAAACCCTGGCAGAGAATCAGAATCACTTCCACAGCCTCATATAAATAAAATTGTTGTCTGTTTTTTAACATCAAAGCTGATCCAGAGTTTATGAAATACTGTCTTAGAGATAAAGTTTTTGCTTAAGATAAGACATCTGAGTTGGGCCTGGAAACAAAACAAGAAGTTAACCAAAAAATGTTGTATTCAACGCAACAGGAATAGCAAGTACAGGGATGCAAACATAAAAGTACCCATGAAGCACTTGGAAACCAAGAGTAACCACCTATTACTGGGCAATGGAAGTACACCAGAGGACGAGGGCTGGCAGAAGATGAGGCTGCAGGTGCAGGCAGGGACCAGGCAGGGAACTCTGCTGGCCACTATGAGAGCAATGGAAAAAGTCACTGAAGAATTAAATGGAGTGCTATTGGAGTGCTATGGTCACACTTATAGTTCCTTTTGGTGTCCCAAAATACATGTACATCCATCCCGAAGCATGGCAATTTTATTGGGATAAGTCCTGTGTCTATATCAGAACTGATCTGCTAAATGAAGCAACTTCCCTGTCTACATTTGTAATTACTCAAATTTCAGTCAAGATACAATTCACTTATGCAACACTACTACTCCTCTAACTAATGCTACTATGGGCTGCAAATACAGAAATTTTTAAATATGTCATTCTCTTATATTGAACGCACTAGAAAATTCATTTTCAAAATCTTCTTTTTCCCTGATGCCTGAATTTCTAGAAAGAAGAGGAGACTTCAGGGATCTGCTACCACCTGAAAGAACTTTCCTTCATTACTTAGAAGCTACCCTATCATCATTTCTCCTGTTGCACTTTCAATTAACAACCCAGACTGCAACTGAGGTTAAAAATTGTCCCCTCACAGCCTTTCTAGTGATTTGTTTTTAAATTTGTTTGTTTGCTATTCATTGCACTTTTTTTCCCCTGCTTTCTACTAAACTCCTCAAAGGCAAAAAACAACTGTGTATCATTCACCACTATATTCACAAAACCCAGCACAGCGCCTGCCAGAGAGGGCAAAATAAATAAAGATGAAAGAGTGCTTTTGGTTTTTATTTATTTATTTTTGGCGCGGGAGGGAAAGAGTCTTACTATGTCACCTTGGCTGGAGAGCAGTGGCACGACCTTAGCTCACTGCAACCTCTGCCTCCCGGGTTCAAGCAATCCTCCTGCCCGAGTCTCCCAAGTAGCTGAGATTATAGGTATCTGTCACTACACCTAATTTTTTTTTTTTTTTTTTTTTTTTTTTTTTGTATTTTTAGTAGAGACAGGGTTTCACCATGTTGGCCAGGCTGGTCTGGAACTCCTGACCTAGTGATTTGCCCGCCTCAGCCTCCCAAAGTGCTGGGATTACAGCCATGAGCCACCACACCTGGCCGAATGAGTGCTTTTTAAATACTATTAACAACAACATGATTTTTAAGTAACACTCAGAGAAAAAAAAATCAATTTGGAAAGTTTTTAAGGAAAATGTAAAAAAGGTGAAAAGTGTAAAATTTAGTTACAGAAAATATATTAGAAAATATTACTTCCAAACTGATAGTGTAAACAATTTTCACTGGAAACTCAGTATTTTTTGCAAAGCAATTTCTATTTTGCAAAGTAAAGGTACTATTAAAATGCAAGCATTATCAAAGAGCTCCTGAACCATGAAAAGGAACAAAAACCTGTTTTTGTTTTATTAAAACGAAAGGTGACTGAAGGTTGCAATGAAATTTGAGAGAAAGACTGAATAGAAGAGTATGACCAAAATATTTAAGCAGAAATTTTGCTAATAACAATTCAATGCATGGGAATATTTCTAGTTTCTCACACTAGAAAAATGGAGACAAGAAAACAATGGTTTCTCTTAGAACTAACACAGAGATATTGGGATTAAAAACTGATGGAGGGAAAGAATTGTAGAATGTAGGTTGTGAACACACTAGCAGGAGCCCCACTCTCCCTGCTCACTGTGATAGACTCATCCATTAACAGGAGTTCCTTACTAAGTACCTAGACACCCTCTGTACAAAAGACAGGGTGAACCAAGATAAGTACATCTTAATGCTTTTCCCAAGCACTCAGTTTCTGAGAGAGAACATGAATATGTAATAAACAATTTTAAATAGTTCAAGGCAACACACAGGAAGTGATGTGATATGTAATAGTTTCACAGAGGAGTAAACTGAACAGAGGCATGAGCTGATCAGGTTGCACATAGCTAGAAAGTTGAGGAAGAGAAATGCAAATTGAAACCATATTGAAATACCATCTCACGCCAGTTAGAATGGAGATCATTAAAAAATCTGGAGACAACAGATGCTGGAGAGCATGCGGAGAAATAGGAACACTTTTACACTGCTGGTGAGAGTGTAAATTAGTTCAACCATTGTGGAAGACAGTGTGGTGATTCCTCAAGTATCTAGAACCAGAAATTCCATTTGACCCAGCAATCCCATCACTGGGTATATATCCAAAGGATTATAAATCATTCTATTATAAAGACACGTGCTCACGTATGTTCATTGCAGCACTGTTTACAATAGCAAAGACCTGGAACCAACCCAAATGCCCATCGATGATAGACTGGACAGGGAAAATGTGGCACATATACACGATGGAATACTATGCAGCCATAAAAAACGGTGAGTTTGTGTCCTTTGCAGGGACACAGATGAATCTGGAAACCATCATTCTCAGCAAACTGACACAAGAACAGAAAACCAAACACCACATGTTCTCACTCATAGGAGGGTGCTGAACAATAAGAACACATGGACACAGGGAGGGGAGCATCACACACTGGGTTCTGTTGTGGGGAAACAGGGGAGGGACAGTGGGGGGTAGGGAGGTTGGTGAGGGCTAACATAGGGAGCAATGCCAGATATAGGTGACGGGGGGATGGAGGCAGCAAACCACATTGCCATGTAGATACCTATGCAACAATCCTGCATGTTCTGCACATGTACCCCGGAACCTACAGTGCAATAATAATATATATATACATTTTTTAAAATAAAAAATAAAATAAAAAGAGAGTGTGAATGGAAAATGAAGGATGAAAACCTACATTTTGGGTATAATGTACACTACTCACGTGACAAGTGCACTAAAATCCTAGACTTCACTACTGTACAACTCATCTATGTAACCAAAAACCACATGTACCCCTAAAGCTATTGGAATAAAAACATTTTAAAATAAAAAAGAAAGAAAGTAGAGGAGCCCAGATTCAAACCAATGATTATCTGGTATCAAAGTCTCTGCTCTTTTCATACTTGAGTTCTTCTTGAGAAAAAGCAATACAAGCAAGATGATGACTGTTTAAACCTTTCTACAAATACTTCCTCTCTTATAAATTGGCTATACAAAATTAAAAGGCAGGTTCCAGCTGGTAATCCTAACAGCTCATGGTGCACTGCACCTGCCCTTTGTCAAGCACTGTTATAAGTACTTCACAAGTGTGAGCTCATAGCATCCTTGCATTTCTATGAGGAAGTAGATGTGATTTTACAAAGGAGGAAAGTGAAGCACAGAGAGGTTAAGTAACTGTTCAACATTACTCCTCTAATAAGAGACAGGGCCTTTTACAAGCATTATTTCACTCCCATGCCAATAAAGTATTCAAATGAAAATCACCCCAAAGGCAACAGATTCTTTATATGTCCCCAGTGGTTCTCTGACTTTGCCAAGGGCACTTTCTTCAGAGAATAGAATCAAGAGAGCAATACAGGACTTGTATTTCACTGGGACAGCATAACCTGGGTGCTGGTTCACGCATTAACTTCCCACAAGTTACTTAGCTTCTCAGGGCCTTAGACTCTGTCACCTGTAAAATGAGGAGCTCATGATAAATGATACCAGAATTTCTTTCAGTTCTAAATGCCTGTGGTTTAAACTGACAGACTGCTTTATACCAAGTCTCCTAAGTTCCAAACATGTGAAAGTGTTCCTCAAAGTATTGACAAAGTTGTTTAAAACAAAGCACACAAATGCTTTTTCCAAAGTGAAGTGACCTCATGGAGAGATGTGCCAATTTCCTACTCCTTTGTTGAAACACAATTTTGTTTTTATTTCCTGGAAGGACTCTAAAACTCCTGCCAGACACAGCTCTAGCATGCAGCATATTTAATCCTTTTGTAATGCAGGGCAGTTCTTTGACTACCACTAGGCAGTCGTTACAGTTGCTCCAGATCCTTGCCATATGAGTAGGGCACCGTATGAGCTGAGCCAGCCTTGCTGTATGAGATACAGCAACCCCCTGCACACAAGCATCAATATGTTTATAACCTCCTAGACCCTCAAGTGACAACAGAATGATCAGTCCTAGCAACAGCGGCTGTAATAACACAAGGCAGGCTTAAAAGTGAAGAATGCTTACTGAAGTCCCAGCACACAAGGATTAGAAACCCTTTAAACTAGTCACCAGATGACTTACAGGAACAAGGCATGTCATAATAACCTCGGTGATAACACTGAGAGTTTGGTGGGTTTATGCCAACAGACATAGAAGGCATGTGGTTAAATACAGGGTTATCTGTACATGTAAACTTAAAGACCATACCCCAGTCATGGCCCAATTTCATCACTAAGACTAGCACATATTTCAAATAACTTGTAACAACACGTTCTGCGAACATAACTAGCAAACAATTCTGCACCAAGGACCTCGATGTGTGGCTGTGCAGGTCATGTACTCACAATTCCATAGGGTGTAATTTACATAAGCTGTCTATGAATAGTGTCCCTTGGAATTGTACACTTCAGTGGCCTTGCTCAACACACTTCTAAAATAGCAATGATGCTAGAAAAAAGAGCAGCAATAGATATTTTGCAAAAGATATTTTGTTTTGCTTTTAATTTCAGGTTGAGAGAAAGCATTAGGCAAAGTTCAGACTCTCAAGCATTTCCACAGGACTCTTGTAGCAGACATAGAATCACTGGGAAATAACTATATGATGAATGTCTGTTCCAT
Organism: Plecturocebus donacophilus; assembly: GCA_004027715.1. Classification (NCBI taxonomy): domain Eukaryota; kingdom Metazoa; phylum Chordata; class Mammalia; order Primates; family Pitheciidae; genus Plecturocebus; species Plecturocebus donacophilus. Next base: position 34,316 of record PVKP010009747.1, on the reverse strand, counting down.
CTCTAAAAGCCAAGCAGTCATGGATGAAGGCATCTCACATAGTGGCTGCACTCCATGGTTTTGTCACAAAACTTACAAAGTCTGAACTTTGCCTAATGCTTTCTCTCAACCTGAAATTAAAAGCCAAAACAAAGCATCTTTTGCAAAATATCTATTGCTGCTCTTTTTTCTAGCCTCATTGCTATTTTAGAAGTGTGTTGAGCAAGGCCACTGAAGTGTACAATTCCAAGGGACACTATTCATAGACAGCTTATGTAAATTACACAATTCCATAACTCCTCTGACTCAGGAGCCACTGCTTTACAGTTGGGCCACAAAAAGGTATTCAAGAAACAAGGCCACTCCCTCCTCATGGGTCCATTCACGTGAGACATGTGGTCAGTATGCATTTCCACAGGAGGGCCAAATAGTAACACTTCCAATCCAACCAGGAGAAAGTCATTCAAAATCTATGGAAAAAGTCAGAACTACAGAGCATGTTATATGAAATGTTTACTTTTCCACCATTTGAAGAGATCCAGACTAGGTTTCTGAAAGCCCATTGAATTGAATACAGTTTATAAACAGTAAATACAGAGAAAACATGTACCTATTTGGACTGTATGATACTGAAGTTGTATGTATCTATCAATACACATTATTTTATCTGTTAGTCTGTCACATTTTTGACACCAGAAATTCTCTTTTATCTTCCCACTGCACTTAGCAGGGTGCCAGGAACACATTAATAATAGTTACCAGTTAATGTTGCATTTATCAGGTACCAAGTGATACATTCAATCTTTACAGCAAAACTAAGAGGTAGGCAATATTATTATTCTCATCTTAAAGAGGAAGAAACTAAGGCTGAGAGAAATTATGTAACTTGCCCAGGTTAGTAAACAGTAGATCCAATATTTGAGTTAGTATATAGATATTTGAGTTAGCCCATATTTGAGTTAGTAAAGAGTAGAATTAGTAAATGGTAGAGCAAATATTTGATCCCAGGGGGTGTGATGCTGCAATCTATGCTCTTAGCCACCACACTATTCTTTCTCAACATTCTACACATTCAATAACTGTTACTAAAATGATTATGCATGGATCCTTCATTACAGAAGTACTGCAAACCATTATCTTCTCCTAAATAGGTCAAACATTTACTTTATATCTATGCCACTAGTTTCTCAGAAAATGCTATTTAAGTTCAGTCCTTATCCATTTCACAAGAATTTTTTCTAATTAGTGGAGTCCAAATTAATAAGGTTGTGCTTTTACTGTTAGGAGTCAGTCCAAAAAACCTACATACATTCGTGCGCGTGCACACACACACACACGCACACAGAAGCATTCCCTGGCTCCAGGATTCCATCCCCACCCCTCAAAAAAAACCTCAGACTGCTGAGCTCTTTCTGAATTACTTGGAACTTTCTCACAGCCCTTTGTACCATTCTTGGACACTTTCCTTCATTTCTACCTTATATCATGATTTGTATAAGCTTGACAAAACAGGGAAAATCAGAAGAATATCAAGAGAGTGGAGATTTTTATACCAGAATTTTTTTCTTTTTTAACCAAAGGTACTGTTTCAGGGTAATATTCTTGCAAGCCAAGTTCATCATATCCTTATTTTAACAAGATCATTTCTGGCAACATTCATGGAATTATTAAACTATGTATATTTTTTAAAGTAGTTTCAGACTTCTGTCATTTCAGCAAGAAATGTCTACTTATTGAACAAAAAGAAGCTGTACTGCCTTAAAATTCTTCTGTTTCTTGCAGACAAAGCAGCAGGAAGGCATATAATCTAACCCTTTGGGGTCTGAACATAATAAGGCCTGCAAAAATGCTATAAACTCACAGATTACTGTCCTGCTTTGGGTTCATGAATTTTCCCCCAGATATCTTTAACACTTACTCAAAGTGCAGGCTGTTATTTCAACCAATATTCTATCAACATTCTGTGGACTCCCATTGTCTAGATTATACTGGGAATGCCACTTTATATATAAAGACCAACCGATGTATAGGTTTTCAGAACAAATGTACGAAGAAAGACTGTCATGCATTCTTTTAATCCCCAATGTTTTTAACACTATGTCCCAAAATCCAAAAACAAGTATTACTTTTTTTAAATGTTTACCCCATAATTTAAGGAGAATACCAGATATGCTATTGTTTTTAATTATTATCATCCTGAATCTATACTCCATTGTAACTCTAATTCAGTACTGGATAGAAACTACCAGAAGGAATGAAGAACCAAACACATTTATCAAAAAGAAGTTACCGCCTTTTTTTTTTTGGCAATGGGTTTGCTTCCGGAATACAGGTGTCATGAAAACTACCCCTAAAAGCCAAAATGGAAAAGGAAAAGACTCATATCAATATTGTCATCATTGGACACGTAGATTCGGGCAAGTCTACCACTACTGGCCATCTAATCTATAAATGTGGTATCATCGACAAAATAACCATAGAAAATCTGAGAAGGAAGTGGCTGAGATGAGAAACGGCTCCTTCAAGTAGGCCTGGGTCTTGGATAAACAGAAAGCTGGGCGTGAACATGGTATCACTATTGATATTTTCTTGTGGAAATTCGAGACCAGCAAGTACTACATGACTATCATTGATGCCCCAGGACACAGAGACTTCATCAAAAACATGATTATAGGAACATCTCAGGCTGACTGTGCTGTCCTGATTGTTGCTGATGCTGTTGGTGAATCTGAAGCAGGTCTCTCCAAGAATGAGCAGACCCAAGAGCATGCCCTTCTGGCTTACACACTGAGTGTGAAACAACTAAGTGTTGGTGTTAAGAAAATGGATTCCACTGAGCCACCCGACAGCCAGAAGAGATATGAGGAAATCATTAAAGAAGTCGGCACTTGCATTAAGAAAATCGGCTACAACCCCAAAGCAGCAGCATTTGTGCCAATTTCTGGTTGGAATGATGACAACATGCTGGAGCCAAGTGCTAACAAGCCTTGGTTCAAAGGATGGAAAGTCATCTGTAAGAATGGCAATGCCAGTGGAACCACACTGCTTGAGGCTCTGGACTGCATCCTACCACCAACTCACCCAACTGACAAGCCCTTGCGCCTGCCTCTTCAGGATGTCTATAAAATTGGTGGCACTGGGTTCCTGTTGGCTGAGTGGAGACTGGTGTTCTCAAACCCGGTATGGTGGACACCTTTGCTCCTCCAGTTAACGTTACAAATGAAGTAAAATCTGTCAAAAGGCACACCGTGAAGCTTTGAGTGAAGTTCTTCCTGGGGACAATGTGGGCTTCAATGTCAAGAATGTGTCTGTCAAGGATGTTCGTCATGGCAACATTGCTGGTGACAGCAAGAAGGACCCACCAATGGAAGCAGGCTTCACTGCTCAGGTGATTATTCTGAACCATCCAGGCCAGATCTTTGCACATGGCTCATATTGCATGCAAGTTTGCTGAGCTGAAGGAAAAGACTGATCACCATTCTGGTAAAAAGGTGGAAGATGGCACTAAATTCTTGAAGTCTGGTGATGCTGCCATCATTGATATGGTTCCTGATGCTGCCATCATTGATATGGTTCCTGGCAAACCCATGTGTATTGACAGCTTCTCAGACTATCCACCTCTGGGTCACTTTGCTGTTTGTGATATGAGACAGACAGTTGCGGTGGGTGTCATCAGAGTAGTGGACAGGAAGGCTGCTGGAGCTGGCAAGGTCACCAAGCCTGCCCAGAAAGCTCAGAAGGCTAAAAATATTATCCCTAATACCTGCCACCTCGGTCTTAATCAGCGGTGGAGGAAGAATGGTGTCAGAACTGTTTGTTTCAATTGGCCATTTAAGTTTAGTAGTAAAAGACTGGTTAATGATAACAATGCATAGTAAAACCTTCAAGGAGAATGTTTTGTGGACCACTTTGGTTTTTCTTTTTTGGATGTGGCAGCTTTAAGTTATTAGTTTTTAAAATCAGTACTTTTTAATAGAAATAACTTGACCAAAAATTTGTCACAGAATTTTGAGACCCATTAAAAAAGTTTAATCAGAAATAAAAAAATTACCACTTATTCAGAAATGCTAAACTTATTATAGTTGCCATATGACCCAAACAAAATGAAACCTTATTTCTCCATAAAAGCCTATGCATGGGTGTTTATAGCAGCACTATTCATAGTAACCAAAAAAATGGTAACAACCCATAACTCCAACAACCAAATGAATAAACAAAATGTGGCCTATCCATATGATGGAATATTACTAAACCATAAAAAGCACTGACACATGCTATAACAAGGATGTACCTTAAAAACATGTTAAATGAAAGAACACAGTCACAAAAAAAACATACAGTGGATGCTAAGATCTGAATACTTATGCTCCTCCCTCCAAAATCCATATGTTGCTTTCTAATCCCCATTGTGATGGTAGTATGAGGTGGACCTTGGGAAGGTGATTAGATCACGAGGGTAGAGCCCTTATGAATGAGATGGGTGCCCTCATAAGGGGCTGAAGAGTTCAGAGTATCCCTTCTACCATCTGAGGATATAGTATGACGTCGTAAGTGTGCAACCTAGAAGAGTGCCCTCACCAGAACTATGCTGGCATCCTGATCTCAGACTTTCAGCCTCCAGGACTGTAAGAAATAAATTTCTGTTGTTTATAAGTCACCCAGTTTAAGATATTTTGTTACACTAGCCCAAACAGACTAAGACGGTGTGTGATTCCATTTATGTGAAATCTCCGGAATAGAAAAATCTTTAGAGACAGATAGTACATAAGTGGTTGCCAGAGGTTGTGGAAGGAGCAGTAACTGCTAGTAGGTACAGGGTTTCATTTTAGGATGATGAAAATATTGGGAAACCTCAACCTAATCATAAGAAAACATCAGACAAACCTAAATTGAGAGGCATAATAATAATTGATCCTACAGTTTAAATCAAAATTAAATCTTATAGCAAAACAGAAGGAGCAAAGATGTGGACTAGCTCTATGACCTTGATCAAGTTACTTATGCTCACTGGGCCTTGATCTCCTTACAGTAAAACAGAAGCTTATAGGGTTGTTGCATATAGTTAAAAATTAAACATTCTGTGATAGGCCTAGCATGAAGTAAACAGATAGATGCCCATAAAATTTTTATTTTTGTTGTCGGAGTTAAGATAAAGTCTAAGACAAGCCTTTGGCAACCAAATTACTCACTTGAGCTGTGCTGTCCAATAGTCACTAGCTATATGTGGCTATTTGAATTCATTAAAATTAAAAATTCAGTTCCTTAGTCCCATGAGTAACATTTCACATGCTTAAAAGTTCTAAGTGTCTAGTGCTTACCAGATTTGACAGCATGGATCTAGAAAAAATATCAAAAGATAAATTTATATAGCTCTAGAACATCTCTGCCAACACTGTGCCAGAAAACTAAAGATAGTAAAATTAACTACCACATGCTAAATTTTACATCCAGCTTTAAATTCTTACAACTAGTTTAATAAATTTAGCATCAACTATTGAGAGCTCTATCAAGACAAAAAAAGATGGAGAATGAATTAAGTTGATGAATGTCCACTGAAAATATTTACAAAATATATTTCAAGCAAAGAAACAAAAATAAATCAAACTGTAACCAAAGTCCTTATCACAATGAATGGTTTGGGCTATTGAATAAGCACCTCCAGAATGTAAAACTATCATAGTCTCTTATTATTAAAAAATGAAAGGGAGAAGGAGTTACATAAATGAAAAACAGTAATTTCTAATCAACCAAATGTTTCTGACATCAATTTTTCCATCTATAAATTATATTTTTTAGAAAATATTTTCAAAGATTTCTCTGTAACTATTTCCAGTTCACACTATCTTGATGTCAGCAGAAGGGGGCATAAATCTCAAAAGACAGTGAGATGTGTCATACTTTAGCCTAAGCCATTTTCTATGAAACAGACTGCTTTTTTTCACTATTGTTAGTTGAGTCTGTTTTGTAATTATTAAAAAAAAAACTTCATGTTTATGATTTTTATGAATAATTGCAAAAAATTATAAAGCTGTTTCTCACTTTTATTGTCACACAGGATGCTCTAACTACATGGAGAATAATGGAGACTGGAATGCTTCCATTAAGTGGGCACAACCAGATCAAGAAGCTCCAGACAGCCTTCAAAATAAGGGAGATGCACCAGTCCACTCTGATTTAGGTGAAGAAAGATACTGGGCTACTATACATGATGCATTTAGGTTCAGCTAGCAAAATAATAACGAGTCCAAATTTATGATGAAATGAGTAAGTGAAACATGCCCCACTATAACTCAAATGTTTTCACATTCAGGATATTAATGTATCCCATTTGAAGAAGCCAAATGGATCCCTGAAAGAAAAGGATGAGCATTTGGCTTTAAAGTGAGTGCACTTTATCTGCCTTATTCCAGCTGGAATACACCAGTAATTATGCCTAGAGGTTGCAAAGGGCTTTCCCCATGGGAGCTGTAAGTGCTTTAAAAACATGGGCTAATCCACCTTTGTAACATCTCCAGGCTGCAGAGACAGGCCTGGTACTCAGTGAGACACAAAAAAGTTCAAGTGATTTTCCTGAAGTTAGGTTTTCAGATGGGAATTTATATGTTCTGGCTCAGCACTGAACCAGAAGATTGAAACAGACCGCTAGAAACGAAGGGTGTTTCAGCAGGAGTCAAAGTCTCTGATGAAAGGCTGGCAAATTCCCAAGATGTCAGACCCCTTGGCAGAATTATTGGTGGCCACAGGAAGTCTTGAAAGAATGGTTCTTTGCTTACTCAAAAGGAAGCAAGAGCTACATTAACATCCCAAAGAAGTGTTCATACTCCAGATAAGCATTTATGCATTTGTAACATGTTTAAGTCCCCAATTTGAAATAAAAGTGGTTGAGTACATTGCTCATGTGCAATTATAAGAGAGATGATTTTAAACTTGATTTATGTCAGATATTGAGTCTGTATTTCAACTCTAATTCTCAGATTATACTTAAGTATGTGATTGATTAAGTGACTGATCAAACCTAAGTGTGTCTGGCAAGGAAGTCAGTATCTGCCCTTAACTGTGACTACTTTAGAGAAACCCTTTTTCGAGATTAGAGACTGAACTCCCCATCTGAGAATGGGTAGTTTACTCCAGAAATACTTCTTGTCCTGTGTTACCTTTTGATGTTACGTTCTTGCCCTAATGCTTGTTTACTCAGCCAAGTCATTATAATAGGGTAAGATCTGAACATTGGCAAAGACAGAAACCACATTTTTTCAGGTTGTTTAAAAAAGAAAAAAAAAATCCTAAAAACTGATAGACTGTCCTGAACTTCACATGCATCTTAAATCCTGGGCATTAGTAAAAAATTTACATCCACACAAAATCCTGCACAAAATATATATAGAAGTTTTATTCATAATTGCCAAAAGTTGGAAACAATCAAGATAGGTAAATGGAAAAACAAACTATGTTACACCAATAGGTAAATGGAGAAACAAACTATGGTACATCCATACAATGGAATACTATTCAGTGATAGAAAGAAATGAGCTGTCAAGCCAGGGAAAGACATAGAGAAACCTTAAGTGTATACTAAGTGAAAGAAGCCAGTTTGAAAAGGCTACAGACTATTTCATTTCAACCATATAACATCTGGAAAAGGCAAAACTATGGAGACAGCAAAAAGATCAGTGGTTGGCAGGAGCTCAGGGGCAGGGAAGGAAGAATTAATAACAGGTGGAGCACAGGGAATTTTTAAGGGCAGTGAAATTATACTGTGTGATACAGTAATGGTAAACACACCATTCACTTCTCAAAACCCAGATAACAGGTACAACACAGAATGAACCCTAATGTAAACCATAAACTTTAGTTAATAATAGTGAGTCAATCTTGGTTCATCAATTATAATAAATGTACCGTACTTATGCAAAATATTAACAGGAGAAACTGGAATGGGGGTGAGAGGTAACATGGGAACTCTCTGTACTTCCTGCTTAATTTTCCTGTAAACTGAAAATTGCTCCCCCAAACCCCCAAAAAAGTCTATTAATATTTTAAAAAACTGATAAGCCTTCCCAAACCTCACATGCATCTTAAATCCTGGGACATCCATCAGAAATATTATCTGATGGAGCGTTCTTATGGTGAACTTATTTTTTAGTGAAATGACGAGTTCTAAAAAACAAAGTTTCAGTCACTTTACATTTAAAAAACCTTACACTCTCACTGATGTTGTTTTATTAAGCTAAATAAAGAAAAGAGTTTTTCAAAATTCAGGCCAAGAGACAAAGTTAATATACATGGTAGAAAGAATTAGCAACTGATTTGTGAATTTCTGTCTTCATTTTCCACTAAGTAATCAACTAATTTCATTTGATAGATTCTCTGTCACTCTGCTTCTTAAGTACATTACTAGTTTTTATTTCCATTATTATTAATTAAATTTTAACCTTTATTATAAATTCCTGAGGGAAAGGACCATGTTTTAGCTATTTCTTATCCTCGACATTGAACATACTGAGAAAGGACAGGAGTGGGAAAGGAAAGAAGAAAGGAAGGCATGCCTTATAATAATTTCTGCATACCAATCTGCCTCAGCAGGAAATACATAAAACACTCAAATTGGGCATGATGCATTTAAACTGAGTTTGACCAAGGGACAACTTTTAAAGTCCTGGACAGGTTAGTGCTTATGACAAGGAATGGTTACCCCTCTCAGTGCTGGAAAGGTCAAGGAATGAGTGATTCCTAGGATCCAGAGAGAGGAGGAAAAGTGGGGAGGTATAGAGGGAGACACAGAGAGATGGAGCCAACAGGTGGCAACCTAATGGAGAAGAGCTAGGAGAATAATAAATCTGATTATATAGCTGTTGATAGACTGAAAAAAAACTTAAAAGGGGTCACAGAGGTAATTCCAGTATCATCAACTGCTAGAAGCAACTACTAGCCTTAGCGCTAAAGAAACAGAGGGGAATGTAGAGTTACCAGAATCTGGGTGCTCAAAGGAGGGACTGGTTCTAGAACTCTAAGTGGGGCTGGGGAAACAGGAGGTGTACAGTGTGTAAGCACATCTAATCAAGGTGTACTTAGGGGCAGAAGCTGGGGCAGGAGTTGGTAGAGCCAAAATTATAAACACCCAACATCATTCTCAGTCTGCCCTCAGATTTTCTAAGTTCTTCACATTGGTCAAACCTGGCTAGAAACCAAAAGGCAAGAGTGTTCACTGGTGTAATCCACACAGGTCAGCCACCCAGGGTACAGAGTAGGATGGAAAATAAATCCAGGGGAGCAAATACAAGATATCTAGCATATTTGAAAACACACACAGAAACAAAAACAGACATGGCTGTACGCAGCCTTCACTTCTACCTATTACGATTATTAGACTCAGGCCAACCTAAGGTTCAAATCCTAACTTCCATCACTTTGTAGATGTGTGTCTTTGGGCAAATGATTTAACCTTTAAGCCTCAGATTTATCACTTACAAATTACAACTAACTACAGTAACTATTTCAGAGTTGTAAGGATTAAAGAAGACAACATAAAGTGCTTAGTGCCTGTGTACAGGAAATACCATTATTATCTACCCCACAGTACATACTTAAATATAGTTTCTAGTACATTGTCTTAACGCTTATTGTGGTCCCTTCATCATTTAATGTAAGTTTTCTATATTCCAAGTACTCAGCAAAAAAAGGCAGGCAAGAGCTGGGTCATTTTACTCCTTTGCTATCCTTCAATGCACCTACCTCATATAGAGCTGTGTAAACTAGGCAGCACAGTAAATGTTTACTAAAGAAACAAGTAACTCCTCTAGTAAAAGTCGAAAGGCTTAACAAATTTATTAACCTGAGGAACAGAAGTGCCATTAATGAAATCACTAGCTATTTTCCTCTGGTCTACAAAATGTTCATTTGATTCATAAGTTGATATAATTATGCTTCCTCACGCAGGAGTTCTCCTTATGTAAAATTTAAGTAATTCAGCAGATATACCTTCTCACAAGGGCTTCAAATTTTAATATACACAAATTATCAATCATTCCAATTGGGGATAATAAGAAAAAGAGGGAATTAGGGTTCGGAAATAGTAAAGGGAAACAAAACAGATGACAGAGCAGTAGTAAAAATCTTAGGAAAAATAAAGAATGGTGAGGGGAAATAAGTGCTGGTACTGCGGTTGCCCACTGGTGAGGAATGTCTGTGAGGATGGAGTCTACTGGGAAGTGTGTAAAGGAGGTTCAAAGAGCAGGCACTCAGGCAGGCAGGAACCAGTGGAGCCAAAATTATACAGTGTTTGCTCCTTTGTATTGGAAAATACACAGGAATAAGTACTTGCATTAAATAATTGAATAAAACTACTCAACATCCCAGATAACCTGGGATCTCTAGGACCACTGTGGACTAACTTAGGATCCTGGAGGCCTGTTCTAAGGGATCATCAGATCCACGAAATGAAGTCAATGGCTATGAGCATCAAAAAATGAAAAAAATCACTAAATATTTGAACAAAGGACCAGATGGAGAAGACAGTGGCCTCTTGGTATGACTATCACCTGGAAAGAAGGAAAAATGCACTACAAACATGTCACTGTAATTGTAATTGTTCCAGAATGGCTATGAGCATTAAAAATGAAAAACGTCACTAAACGTCTGAACAAAGGATCATATGGAGAAGACAGTGGCCTCTTGGTAAGATTGTCACCTGGCAAGAAAGAAAAATTAACTACAAACATGTCACTGTAATTGTGAGGGGTGACACATCTAGAAACCTTAATAAGGTTCCAGTCAAGAGGAAAGCAGAAACCTCACACATCAGGTATTCTAAATGGAAGGAATTTAATACAGGAAGCTGACTATATAGGTGTTATGAGACTGAAAAAAATAAAAAGGGGTCACAGAGGCAACCCCAATACTGCTAGAGGCAGTAACCAATGTTGGGGCTGAAGAAACACAAAGGGAGATGTGGAGTTACCAGAATCTGGGTGCTCAAAGGAGGGATCGGTACTAGAACTTTAAGTGGAGCTGAAGGAAGTCAGGGCACAGTGTAACTGCCACTTAGACCTTGGTTAGGGGCTATGGCAAAGTTGGTGCAGTGAGTTCCTAAAGAAACTGTAGGCGAGAGCTATTGCTGGCCCCAGGGGAAATACTGACAGGAGCTGAAAATAGCAAAGTCCTTTCTCTCCCTCCTGCATTTCAGTCCTCCACCAGTGCCTCCTACTGCCAGGAACAAACTGGAAATCCAGCTGGCAGGAGAATCTGGGAAACATAATTAACAGAGTTCCAACCCTTGCCTCACAAAACAGAGTATAAAATGGTGAGGCTGAAGTTGTCCACAACTAAATAGCTAGCACAGTTTGATATCCATATTTTCCCTACTAGGTTTGAAGTCCCTCAAGTGAGAACTCTCCAGTATGGGTTTTCCAAGAACCTAACCCTCATATTTGAGAACTAGTGAATGCTATGAAGCTTTTCTGACTAAAAATAAGTTGGAATATTTCACTAGAACACCATTCCTCTGTCAGGATTATAAATCTATTTCCTATTTATTTGGGCCAGAAGTTTCATAGGGCAGAGCATAAAGAAATGCTTTTGTAATTCAAAACATTGCCCAAATCCAACCATTTCTTCCAACAAAGCAAAATTCTTAATAGATTCATAGCTTCTCCAAACCTTTTAGATATCCTCGAATTCTCCTCCACAGAGTTGGGCTCAGTACTGAGATGAAGTCTGGGGGACCTGAGAGAAGTGAATTTTGTTTCACAGGTGGGTGAGACATGAATCTCTAGGGGCCAGAAGGTAGTCATTCTTTAAGAAAGGTCCCAATGATCCTTACCTCCTAGTATTCACTCTCCTGTGTAGTCACCTCCCATATCAATAGGACTGACCTATGTAGATAATGTACCTGCAATAGGATATTGCAGAAATGACAATGTGTGACTTCTGAGGTCATAAAAGATATGAGGACTTCCATTTTGCTTTCTCTTGAATTACTCTAGAAAAAGCCAGCCACCAGAATGTGAAGACACTCAGGCAGCCCTACAGAGCAGTCCATGAGGCAAGGAACCTCATTTCTTAACCTTCTGCCAACAGCCATGGGAGTGAGGCACTGTGCAAGCAGACGCTCGTGGCCCAGTCAAGTCTTCGAATGAATGCAGCTCCAACCGCCATCTTGACTGCAACCTCCAAGACACCCAGAGCCTAAACCACCCAGCTAAGTTGCTCCCAAATTGCTAACCCACAGAAACTCTGTGAGAGAACAGATGTTTAATGCTGTTTAGGTACTAAGGCACGAAGTTTAGAAGTAATTTATTATGCAGCAATAGATAACTAACATACCCTCAAAGGACCCTCCTTTATAAATTCTCTCATTCTTAGTCAAACGGACAAGATTCACTAAACATGCATTGTTCCTGATCCCCTAATTGGGCCTGAAACAATCTTCTAGCATCATAAATGTGATATATTTATTTATTATCTATTTTTTAAGAGACAGGATCTCACTCTGTTGTCCAGCCTAGAGTAGAGTGGTGCAATCATAGCTCACTGCAGCCTCGAACTCCTGGGCTCAAGTGATCATCCAGCCTCAGTCTCCCAAGTAATTGGGATTAAAGGGGTGAACTACTATCCCTGGCTTAATGTAGTGATTTATTTAAAGACTTCAGCTGCTCTCACCTTCTCTATCTATTCAAATACTCTTTTAACATATCTTGAAATTTCCGTCAACTAAAGCCAAAAGAGGAATTAGCTGCCCATGAAGTTTTAACTCGCCAAACAATTTTACCAACACCTTCACTCAAAACTGCTTTTGAGTTACAGGGAAAAAAAAAAAAAGAATAAAATTAACCAGTTTCTTTAGATATTTAAATCATTTTAAGGAACTTAAAGATAAATCATTCTTTTAATAATTAGAAATATTCATTTATAGACTGAAACATTGTAAGCCAAGCATAGCCAAGCAAAATCAGGCCCCCTAACATTGTTCTCATATTGAAAGCATTTAAGCAGATAATCAAAGAATCAGTCACAGAAGTTATTAAAATACTTTGTACACCATTTGGAAGGTGGGACTAGATATGATCTTCAAGGTTCCTAATAACACTAAGAAGGTTCTACAATACAAGTCTCTGGATGTCCTCCCAAACCTGTACAGTAATTCTCATCAGATATAACTAAGTGTTGAAAGCAGCCTATAGTTCACAAGAAAAAATCATTTAAATGGCTTATAAACATAAAAAGAAAATATGCTCAGCCTCGCTAATAATTCAAGTAATGAAAATTTTAAACTATTAAAGCATAAATTTTCATGTACCAGATTGCAAGCTTCAGAAAACACAACAGGGGTAAAGGTGGGAAAACAGACATTTCAGATGAGGGTGTGAGTCAGTTCATCAGGCAATTTTGGCAATATATGTCGTATTATAATTTTAAATGTATATTACCATATGTGACTCAATATTTACAGTTGTTAACAAAACTATCCATTCATCTCTGTTTGTAAGAACAAAATCCTATAAACAACCTAAATGTTCACCAATTTTAAAAAACAGGTGAATAAATTATAGTACATCCATGCAACCTATAAACAGAATGAGTTGGATATATGTGTGCTGATATAAAACACCTTTCAATATATGTTGTTAGGAAGAAAAACAAGATATGGTCCACTAGTTTAGAGACCAAGGTGGGGAAGGGACCATAAGCGAAGAAAATATCTGGAAGCAGTTTTTAAAATGCTTTTCATAGTTACCTCTAAAAATCATAATCAGAGACTTGGGAGCAGAAGGAAAACTTTTTATTGCATGCTCTTTTGTATTATATGCATGTATTATATTTTTATTTTTTAAGTAAGAGGGAAAGCTTAATGGAGAAAAAGAACAAGAGGAAAAAATAAAGGCTTAACTTATAGCTAGTCTTGAACTAACTTATAAGCAGTCCATCAAAGGAACCAGGGTCTGGCTTTGGGCTTAGAACACTCACATGCATGTTGAACTGTTAAAAATCACCTCTAGGAGAGGAAAAAAAAGGCATACACTGTCAGTATGCGTCTCACTAATTAAGGAACAAGAGCTTTCTCTTGCCATCTTAATGCAAACCAACTTAACCGGAGGCTTCCATAATATGAACGTCCTCCTGCCTGCCCTTAAGCTTTGTGAATGAAGAAATGTGATGGAATTGCCTTTCTTTGAATGTTTAAGCAAACAGTAGCAAGGTTAAAGAATAAAAAGAAGTTGGCATTAATTTCACTAACTGGTGGGAGTTACACAGAGCTCACAACTGCTGTCAAAAAGCTGGCTGCTCCTGCCCACAGACTCCACCCATAAATATCAGTTGTGATTTTCTTCTCCACTGAACAAACCCTTTCTGAGACTAAGTGAGCACTTCCCAGATTGGTGATCTGCTTAAAAGAAATCTACCAAGTGGTTGTTAATTATTCTCAGTATATGTGACACAGAAGGGAAAATGAAGTAGGACAGCACGCTTTCAACGTTCTTTTCTCTCTTTTTTTCTTTTGGCCGATATCTTAAAAATGGAAGATCTTTTTGTATCTTGAAGTGGGCTTGCTTTCAGCAACAGAAGTTAAAGGCTGTTTGGTTCATCTAAGTGTAAATAAATAATAACTGTCTAAAAACATTCATTTCAAGTGTCATCAAGGATGTAGTAGGGCCTATTTTTAAAAGACTGATGATGGAGTGAGATCCCATCTCTAAAAAAAAGGAGGAAAATACCCAGGGTTTTTCTTATAAATTATTTAAGTGATGTTATCATGAGATCAAACAAAAAAAACTACCAAACAACCTTACCAACACCTTCACTCAGATGCTCAAATTTTTTCAATTCAAACCTGCAAATGTGTGGATTTTTAAAACTGCTTTTGAGTTACAGAAAGAAAAAAAAAGGATAAAACTAACCAGTATCTTTAGCAATTTTAAATCATTTTAAGGTTATTTAAAGAGAAATCATTCATTTAATAATTAAAAATAAGATTCATTTGTGGACTGAAACATTTTAAGCCAAGCATAGGCCCAAAGTCAGTTTCCATAATCAAAATACTAATACCTGAAAAAAACTGAGAATCTATTATGAAGAAAATGCCAAGTGTGCAGAAAACCTTCCAACTATAATAATTTGTAAGGATATAAATATATATATATATATATATAAAATGTTGAGAAGAACACATGTAACCCTTAATCTCTGCATCTCTGTACAATGTAAATTCCATGAGATTGGAACTCTTATCCTTTCTGCACTACAGAAATGCCTGCTACATTTGGTGATTACTGAAATTAAAAAAAAAAAAAGCTTATTTTTATAGAGGCATCTACTTTCTTTTCTTAGAAGTAAGGTGTCTAAAATTCATAACCATCTACCTTTAAGTTTTGTCTAATCTTTATGCAAAAAGAAAAACTAAATTCAACTGAATTTCTTGAACTAATGTAACTATATATTCTCATTACTTTTTTTAGTTCAATAAATTGTAATAAGTATGCATGCTCATCAACATTTAAGTCTGTTTTAAATTAAATAGGCCTATGGTGGTCAGTGTAGGAATCTAATGACCACTCTGGGCTGCACTTCCCAAATTGATGTCCATGAAACATTGCTCCCCATGGTATCACCAGATATGCCCCTAGGAAGTATTCTGAGAAACACCAAAGTAAAGTTAAACAGGTTTCTTCACTGTAGGATTCGGCAGAGTCTTGAATATGAAATGCAAATCCACTAAGAAGAGGATGTGAGTTTCCCAAACGTATTTGAGCAGGAGTTTGTAGTCTACTTGTGGTTGCTGTTGAGTCTCTTTTCCTCTAAAATATATACATGAATTACGTAGACCTGTTTCCTAAATTAGACACAAGCTCAACAAGGATCCACAGATCCACCTTCCCAGCACTGAGACCTGAGGGAAGTTGCTTAATGATTAGATTACCCAACAGGAAAATGGAGATAAAGATATGACTTCACTCATACTTGGCTTTAAGGGAATCCAAAATGGATATATATTAGGTAATAAATAATTGTTTTGATTATTATCATTGTGTCTGTTTTAGTTGGCTCTGACTGCTGTAATAAAATATCATGGACTGGTTGAGTTAAACAACTGAAACTGATTTTCTTAGTTTTAGAGACTGGAAAGTCCAAGGTCAAGGTCTAGCAGGGTTTGGTTCCTGGTCATGACCCTTTTCCTGGCTTGCAGATGTCTGCCTTCTTGCTGTATCCTCACATTGCAGAAAGGTAGAGAGAGCTCTCTGGCATCTCTTCTCATAAGGACACTAACCCTACTAGGTCAGGGCCCTACTCTTATGATCTCATTCAATTTTAACTACTTTCATAAAGGCCTTATCTACAAATATAGTCACATTAGGGGTTGGGGCTTCAATACACAAATCTTGAGGGGAGACACAATTCAGTCCATAGCAATTCCCCTTCCATCTGATTTATGTCCCTTAACTCCTGAATATCTACTATATTGCTAAAACAATAAAAATTTCAGGCTGTTGAAGTATGAACAGGTTTGTCAATTTACTGCTGCCACAGACCTGTGGAGGCCCACAGAGTAGGGGTGTTGGCTTGGCTCTTCAGATAAAGTGAATGAAGCCATTCTACCCTGAGAAGAAATAAAGAGCAGCTATCATCTGGCTTCCTAACTCAGCCATCAAGTTAACGTCAGGATGTATTATTATAAAGGGGTCAGACACAGAAAGAGTTTGAGAAATAAGGGCCCCAAATACATTTTACAACTCTTCTCATATTTAGTGAGAAAACCACCTTAAGAAACAAGGCTTTGCACTGCTGGACCAGCTAAAACCATAATGTTATAAATTAAGAAATTTCCATATGGTATACATCCAAACAAATCATCATAATCCCATGTGACCAGAATGTAAAAATATGATGAAAAATAAAAAAGTCAAAGAACAGACTAAAAGGAAATAATTATCTTAAAAGTGACATTTAACATTACTATTAATATTTGTATGAAACACAAAGAAAAAGCATATTATCAAAAACAAACAAAACAACCAAATGTACTAGTGAATAAATCCAAAACACAAAAGAGCCAACAACTCTCCAGTCAAAGGGAACCTGTGGGAACTGCTTGTCCACATCACGATGTTGGGAGGGTGTGTCAGTAGCTGCACCAGGAATGCCCTCTCTTTGTCCTCATCTTGCCTCCAGGCAAAGACCTGCTCATCCTTCCAGTTGTATATACCTATCGCCTCCCCTCATATGCTGACCACATCCTCCAGGTACCACCTCAAACACCTTTTTATACTTGAAGGCTTCACGTTACCTACTGTAATTTATTATTTCTCCACAAGATGTGGAACTTTTCTGAGTGTGCAAACTAAGCCTTTCTCATTTTGCATTCCAGTCTCTAGTATCCGGCATAAGTTCTGACTCACAGTGAGTGTTCAGTATGACATTATTTAATAAATAACTTTCATCACTCTCAAGGAAGTAACAAGAAAAATATGGAGTTTTAACAATAATTTACTTAGATACTCAAAGAAATACAGCTTTAAACATTTACTATAGAACAAATTATATACTTAACAAAATAGTAAAAAAAAAAAAAAATTAAATGATAAAAATTAGTTCAATCCTTCAGAAAAGTAACATGGCAATACCTATTTAAAAAATCTCAGCAATCCCAATTCATGCTAGGCACAGTGGCTCATGCCTGTAACCCCAGCACTGTGGGAAGCCAAGGCAGGCAGATCACTTGAGGCCAGGAGTTTGAGACCAGCCTGGCCAACATGGCAAAACCCTGTCTCTGTATAAAATAAATAAATAAAAATTTAACTTAAAAAAATGTCTCAGCAATCTATTCATTTTTTCTGTCAGAATTTTAGCCAAAGAAAGTAGTAAAAAAAGAAAATTAGCATGTATAGAAATCTGCATATAAAATATCAAAATATGAGAAAGTACTTATATAGGAGGACAATGAGCAAACTATGCCACATCAACTCAATGAAATATTATGCAACCATTAAACTAGTAATTTTAGACTGAATTTTTAAAAATGTTTAAAGTGATCTGTGCAACAGTTCATCACATGTGTATTTAGAGAATGCAAAGTATGTTATTTCTGGCATATTGTAAACAGACTTTTTAAAATGAAACTATTACATTATTTCTTTAAACAGCTTGAGGTATAATTTACATACCATACAATTCACTCATTTGAAGTGTACAGTTCAATGGTGATATGGTTTGGCTCTGCATCCCCATCCAAATCTCATCTTGTAGCTTGCATAATTCCTGCGTGTTGTGGGAGGGAGCTGATGGGACTCATGGAGGCATAACTGACTCATGAAAGCAGGTCATTCCCTTGCTCTCATGGTAGTGAATACATCTCACGACATCTGATGGTTTTAAAACTGGGAGTTTTCCTGCACAAGCTCTCTCTTTTGTCTGCCACCATATGAGATATACCTTTCACCTTCTGCCATGACTATGAGACCTCCCCAGTCACATGGAACTGTAAGTCCATTAAACCTTTTTCTTTTGTAAATTGCCCAGTCTCAGGTATGTCTTTATCAGCAGTGTGAAAATGAACTAATATAAATGGTTTTCAGTATGTTTACAGAGTTGTGCCAAACATCAACAAAATTAATTTTAGAATACTTGGATGATCTCCTTTCCACCACCACTTACACTTCAGCCCTAAGCAACCATTAATCCACTTTCTGTCTCTACAGATTTACCTATTTTAGACATTTCATGTAAACGGAATCATACAATACGTAGCCCTTTGTGACAAGCTTCTTTCATTTAGCATGTTATCAAAGTTCATTCATGTTATAGCATCTATCATTACTTCGCTTCTTTTTATTAGTGAATAACATTTCATTGTATAAGTATGTTGCACTTTATCCATTCCTCAGAAGATGAACATTGGGACTGTTCCCATATTTTGGCTATTATGAAGAATGCTACTCTGTCCTTTTGTGCAAAAGTTTCTGCGTTGACATATGTTTTCATTTCTCTTGGGCATATATGTAGGAGTGGAATTACTGAATCAGGTCGTAATTCTATGTTTAACTATTTGAGGAACTACAGACTGTTTTCCAAAGCAGGTGAATCATTTTACAAGCCCAGGGTATGACAGTTCCAATTATTATATCCTCACCAACATTTGTA
The DNA here is from genome assembly GCA_004027715.1 of Plecturocebus donacophilus. NCBI lineage: Eukaryota > Metazoa > Chordata > Mammalia > Primates > Pitheciidae > Plecturocebus > Plecturocebus donacophilus. The sequence continues at coordinate 15,206 of PVKP010009747.1, read as the reverse complement.
ATTACCTGTTTTGTTTTGTTTTTTACTCAGGCCATCCTAGTCGGTGTGAAGTGGTATCTCATCATGGTTTTGATTTGAATTTCCCTGATGGTTAATAAAGTTCACCACCTTTTCATATGTTTGGCCATTTGTATATCCTCTCTGAAGAAACATCTGTTCAGATCCTTTGCCAAGAATTTTAATTGGGTTGTCTTTTATTACTGAGTTGTGAGAGTTCTTCAAATATTCTGGATACTAGTCCCTTATCAGGTATGTGACTTACAAAATTTTTATTTCTATGGATACATTTAAAAGAATAATATTAAGAAAGAGAAAAGACAAGTCACAGCAGCTTTCAATGGTTTTTAGTATTTTTAGAGTTGTACCAAACATCAACAAAATCAGTTTTAGAATACTTTGATGATTTCAAAGATTATCAAGCCACATAGGCTTGTCTTTTCACTTTCTTAATATTATTATTTTAAATGGATCCAGAGAAGGCCAGGCATGATGGCCCACACCTGCAATCCCAGCACTTTGTGAGGTCAAGGTGGGCAGATCACCTGAGGTCAGGAGTTCAAAATCAGCCTGGCCAACATGGCAAAACCCCATCTCTGCTACAAACACAAGAATTAGCCGGATGTCGTGGTGGGTGCCTATAATCCCAGCTACTTGGGAGGCTGAAGCAGGAAAACTGCTTGAACCCAAGAGGCAGAAGTTGCAGTGAGCTGAGATCACACCATTGCACTCCAGCCTTGGCCACAAAGCAAGACTCCACCTCAAAAAAAAAAAAAAAGTATCCAGAGAAACCTAAATATCATAGATATTTTATTCTCACCATATAAAACATATTAACAAGACTTTAAAAACTTACAATGTATGCTTTCCTCCTTGAAATCATATTTCATTCCTCTTCTCCATCAGAATTTCAATCTAATAAAATACATTTATTCTTAAACTCTTTTACTGACTTACAAATACTCTTACTTCTCTGAAACATAAAATTTCATATATATTTTAACATTTTTAAATGTCTTTGATTTCCTGTGACCACAAAACTCTAAGCTTTGATATTTTTCTTCTAAATTATTATCAATATTAAACAAAAAGTATATTTACTATGATAGTTATTAAAAATAAGGAATAAATTTCATTGGTAATGATTGCTTAACAGGGTGGGTGACAGTTAAGAGCCTTAAGATTTGCCTGACATCAAAACTATAAACTAGTCCTTTGATGCTCAGTACTTTGAAAACCTTGGGTCAATATACCATGGTAAGATTACAGATGGAGGAAAGTGGTTTTTTGTAAAACAGAAAAGAACATGGCAGGCTGGTCTTAGTGCAGTGGTATTTACAAAATTGATCACAACCAATTACAGATTTCTTTGTTCCTTCTCCACTCCCACTGCTTTTGACTAGCCTTAAGAAAAAAAGAAAAGACAAAAAAATAGAAAAGAACATGGCAGAAGAAAAGGTAGGAGACACCCAAACCATGGGTGTGTTTTTGGGGATACTGATTTTCAAAAAGAATACATCACAGGGTACGGATCTGGAAATTAACTCTCTTATAACCACTGAGGTGTACATACCTCTTAGAAAGGTATGTACATGTTCCTTAAGTGTACATGTTCCCCAGTTGGAAGATAGCTGCTATGGAGCAGCAGTCCCCAGCCTTTGTGACATCAAGGACTAGTTTCATGGAAGACAACTTTTCCACAAATGGGAGGCTCGGGGACATGGTTTCAGGATGATTCAACGGTATTACATTTATTGTACACTTTACTTCTATTATTATTACACTGTAATATATAATAAAATAATTATCAACTCATCACAATGTAGAATCAATGGGAGTCCTGAGTTTGTTTTCCTGCAACTAGACAGTCCCATCTGGGGATGTGAGACAGTGACAGACAGATCATCAGGCATTAGATTCTCATAAAGAGAGTGTAACCTAGATCCCTTGCATGCTCTGTTCACAATAGGATTCATGCTCCTATGAGAATCTAATGCCTCCACTGATCTGACAGGAGGCAGAGCTCAGGCAATAATGATGGCTCACCCACTGCTCACCTTCTGCTGTGCAGCCCAGTTTCTAACAGGCTATCGTACCAGCCTGTGGCCCAGGGTTTCGGGACTCCCTTCATTATGCATAATGAATTCTTGTTATATTACACAAAGTCTATTTTGTCAACACCTCTTTCTATACAAGATAGAGTGGTACCCTATGTAGAGAAAGGAACTTACTTTCTCTAATAATTCATAATAAAATAGGATGGGTCAAAGCAGTCAAGGCAAACTAAAATAACCAAGTAGGGTTGTATTAAGTACTTGGTAAAAATACACCCAAATGCTGATTAAGTTTATGTTCTTTTCTATTTTTGACCCTAAAAGTTTGATGAGTTCCAATCACTTGCTACACTAGACAGTGATATACAAATAAGCCTAAAACAGCTACTTTTAAAATCAGACGTAAGCTTGACAAGAGCTCATGACTAGATTAATATTGCTTACAGTAGTCTAAATGTCACTTTGACAAACTAAATGTTTGTGTTGATGACACCTTCCCCTAGGCATATGGCACTTCCATTAACTCCAGTGTTATCTTTGTTAGAAGCAGAAGAAGATGCTTCATTGTCTTCAGAATATTCATACTTCACAAGGCCTCTCTTTGGTCTTTATGTATTTTCCTTCATAATATTGAAAGGAAAGATGTCTGCACACATGCTAGCCAGTGTGTTTTTTTTTTTAATTATTATTTATTTCAAAGAACAAAGTGTTCTCTTTGAAACAAATATTTAACAGCAATGATCTAAATTTTAAATTAAAATGTCACCTTACAAAGTATAACATTATGAAAAATATGCTAAACTAAATTTTATAATGGCAATCTTGAGTGACTCTGAGAAACTTTACAAATATGAAATCATTGAAGAATAGAAATTCATAATATTCATCAATTTCATCCAACAAGCATTAAATAAAAACTAATCTTGCATAAGATCCTGTGACAGAAACTGTGGAGAATAAACACACTTTAGCCCTTGAAAAGATTCTGATAGCCAAACTTACACCATCAAATACACAAAGAATTTATAAGGGGACTTGAGATTTAAATATTTATCCCCAAACTTAGTTGTCATAATTCAAAAATATTCTCTAGGAAGCCAATCACTTACAAAATCAGTTTATCACTTAAACAGTCCTCCTTGCCTGCCCTCACCACCAATAACATTAAAATGCAAACAAATTAACTACAAATCTTGTAAAATAGACAATATTCCATAAGACTGATGAAAGTCTCAAGGGAAAGCAAGCTGCCATGTTGTGAAGGCTGCTGCTTTGGAGAGGCCCAAATAGCAAGGAACTCTCTCTGTCCAACAGCCAGTGAGGAATTGAGTCCAATAAATACGCATAACTGAGCTTGGAAGTGGATCCTTCCCTAGTCAAGCCTGGGGCATTAAATGAATTTATAAATGGATGTAAAGCATGTAGAACAATTTTGGCACCTAGTAAAAGCTTAATACAAAAAAAAAAAAAAAAAAAAAAAAAAAAAAAAAAAAAAAAAAAAAAAAAAAAAAAAAAAAAAAAAAAAAAAAAAAAAAAAAAAAAAAAAAAAAAAAAAAAAAAAAAAAAAAAAAAAAAAAAAAAAAAGACTGAAGAAAGTAATTCTGGAAACCTGCTTAAATCACAAATAAGACCACAAAAAATAAGGATCCCAGGATCCTCTTCATAATTATCCACCAAAAAGGAAGACAACTACAATTTTATAGATGCTTTAAAAAAGAATAAAGTGTATATGAAATGTAAAAAAAAAAACCTTAGAAAAATAAAAATAAATAAATAGGATCCTCTTTATGATTATGCTTATGCAATAATCATAGTGTATTACACCATCCATAGTGTAAAGGATAGTGTATTATTTTTCCAGATAAACTGTCAGAAAAATTATTCCTCAAAAATCCTTACCAAATTCATTTGTCTTTTTCCTAATAATTAGTACATACTTGCAAATAAACACTAGGACAAACTTTATTTTGATTATCTTCTAAAAGACTCAATTCTAATCAAACTTTCTATGCATATTAACCATAAATTTTTGATCTTCATTTTTTTTGCTCTATAAAAGCAGTTTTACACAAATGTAAAGTTTTATACCTTCACAGCTACTAGTCCAATAAAGACACTTATTCAATTAAACAAAACACTTTTTAAAATATTTTAACAAAGTACAAATATATTCATAACATAATCTGCTAAAGACTCCAACAACATTTGCAGTACCTGCAACAGAATCTATGGATGCATAAAATAATCTGTAGACTGATTTAGTTTACAGTTACATTTACTGCTATAAGAAATATCATTAGTACAAATGCATGATTTACAATAAGCTCATCATACCAAAAAAAAGGATTATAAAATAAAATATCTTAGGCATTTATTATGCCCAGTGTTTAAATGATTATTCTCATTATGACATAAAAATAATGCTCTTTTAGTGTTAAAAGATAGATTTTATTAGCTCAAGGACCACTGAAGAGCTTCCAGGAAGTTCCATAGTAAAATTTTCCTATCCTTTCTGTAAAATAAATAGAACACTAGCAATCTCTGTGTATTCCTTAAACATAAACTATGATGATTCCATTCATATTAATTGGGCCTTAAGTAAATGACTTGTTACAAATAAAAATAAACAAAATCTTAGAAACTAACACCACTGACCCAAATTTGGTTTTTAGTTGTTTGCATATCTAAGAAATTTTACCATGAAGTGCATACTAAAAATTAACAATTATTTCTAACTTATGCATAAGCCAAAATGCTCACTCTTACCATGGAAACAAAATTTACTTCTGAAAATAATCCACATAAATAATATGTAAACATATAGAGCTTTGAGATAGATTAACACCCTCCCATGTTCTATGGCTCAAAATGCAAAGGTCTCCATACTTACGTAAATACACACATTTTCATTAATTTGGGACATATTGATATTTTATGACTATGGACATACCTATGTACACTGTAAAACTTTTTTTTTTTTTTGAGACAGAGTCTCACTTTGTCACCCAGGTTGTAGTGCAGTGACGCAATCTCAGCTCACCGCAACCTCCACCTCCTAGATTCAAGAGATTCTCCTGGCTCAGCCTATTGAGTAGCTGGGACTACAGGCATGTGCCACCAATCCTGGCTAATTTTTGTACTTTTAGTAGAGATAGGGTTTCACCACGTTGGCCAGACTGGTCTCAAAATCCTGACCTCAGGTGGTCCGCCCACCTCAGCTTCCCAAAGTGTTGGGATTACAGGCGTGAGCCACTGCGCCCAGCCTGTAAAACAAATTTTCACAATGTTTCTAGTGACAACATATTTTCTAGCTCCAACTGCTAGAAAGAAAATAAAAACTTAATATAAAAACTAATTTTCCTTTTTTTAAACGAGTAAGGTTTTTCAGTGGAAAAATAGAGCCAACACTCCTCATTACAAGATGGACTGGGAACTAAAAGGTTCAGAGTCAAAAATGTCTTCAATTGTTCCCCAATGTAATAAAACATATAAGCTAGTTTTATATGTCTCTCTAGTCTGGAATTCAAACCATCTTTACTGTTTTGTCTTCGAAACTGCTTTCAAGGGTACAAGACAGCCATGTTGGTGAAATTCCTTCTACTGCCCACTTTATACCCGATGTAATCATATAGGTTGGCATCTTGCAGCACCACACCCCTGATAATCACTGCCAACCACTTTACTCCAAAAATGAAGAGGCCATTAAAGGCAATTACCACCCACAGCACTGAATAGGCAATAAATCCCAACCAAAAGATCCTTGATTCAACCTCTGAGACGGTTTTGTTATCTTGAGGGAATGCCTTCCTGGACTCTCAGTGGCTCTTCCTGGACACTCAATGGTTCTTCCCATTTTCATCAATGTGATTCCAACAATGCAGGCCCATCATTAGTCTGTGACAGTCTTCACTGCCCCAAAATCACATGACAACAAGAGAACTGTCACCATATAGACAGTAAAGCTGCTGCTGAGCAATTCACAGAGAAAATGGATTATAACTGCCTGGACTCAGAAGAGTTAATAGAAAAATTATGCTATTGGGTGTCTGATTATTTTGGTCTACTGTTTTTAATCCCCTATTCTGAGAACCATTTTTGATCCATTAAGTTGTCTTCTCTTCTGCAATGAAAGATGAAACATCTTCGGTGTCATCATTACTGTCCTGCTGCAACATGGCAGCCATGCGCTAGCTCCCTGATCTTCACCTTAAATGGATTCACCTTCAGTGACCTTTTTCCAGTGCCATTTACCCTTGAGCTTCCTATATCTTTCTAGTTCCAATTAATGAGCAGCATTCTAGCCACACCTAAGCAGATTAAAATCATGTGCTTGAAGAGACTTTCTGTTGTGAAACCTGGTAACCCAGTCCCCAAGAGCCTTTCTTAGTACCAACTGTGTACACCGTGTACTCCTCCTTTGCCTTTGAGCTTTGTGGTCCACTCCAAACCAACTGTTAAACAAGACACAAAAGTCTCTCTAGTTTATAAGTCTTCAGGAGTTTGGTTATTAATCACTCAGAAACAGATAAACATGGAACTGTCAAAAAAAATCCTTTCAATAGTGCCTCCTAGTCTTAGGATCTTAACTGCTTCCTAGAAAGCTAAAACACACTCTGCTTTTATTCACTCATTAATATTATCCCACCACCACTACCACAATTCCCCACGCTACTTCCTACCTTAACATTAGCCAAATCCCTTCCTCCAAAGTGGTCTGCTCTTCCTAAATGAGAATGCAAGTGAAGCAGAACAGTGGGTCTCAGGTGGCCAGTTTACCTTTCTGAGGAGCCAAGGGTAAGAGTCATCATGTAAGCTAAGGCATGTGCCACATATCCAGTCATTCATGAAACATTTGCGGTGACTTAACACATCATGACTTATTATCTTATCAGTGATAATGCTGATCACCCAACAAATTCAGAAAAGTTACGTGAGCAGCTAAGAGAAATAAACCAAGACTAGAAGACAGAAATCCTTGATTCCAAGCTGCTTCTATGAGAATAGGGGCTCTTAATCCTATCAGAGTAGCATCACCTTTTGATAGCAAATGTTAGTAATCTACAGAAATAGTATGTATACAGAGAAACAAAAACAATATGAAGTCCAAAATGTAATATAAAAAGAAAACAAAAGATTATTTTTTATTGCCTTTCATATGTGTGATATATAGGTATATATACATACAAACACACACACCCATACACACACACACACACACACACACCAAGATGTAAATACTCAGACATAACACCAAATGATTTAATAATGTAGAAAGATGCTTGCAACCACTTTTAATGGGTACATTTGGATTTTAAAAAACTAAAAAACATTCATCTGAATATTTTCAACAATTTTTATCGGATAATTTGGGATAAGGGCTAAATGTGTATGTACACATACACACATATACATAACCATTATATTTCCTATAAATGTGTATAGTGCAGGTATATATATAATAATTCAAATACTGCAAACATCACGGTTACTGCTGATGGGATTTGCCAAAATGACAGACGTTACTTTGTAATGTTACTAATAAATCAAAGTACAACTTTTAAAGTACTCAGCAGCTGCAGTTTTGAAAATTTCAGAATACAGTCATGTGTTGCATAACAATATTTCAGTCAACAACAAACTGCAAATACAATGCTGGTCCTGTAAGACTATAGTATCATATTTTTACTGTACCTTTCCTATGTTTAAATATACTAACACTTACCATTGTGTTACAACTACCTACAGTAACATACAATACAGGCAACCCAGGAACAATAGGCTATACCATATAGCTTAGGTGTGCAATAGGCTATATCATCTAGGTGTGTGTAAATATACTCTGTGATGTGTGCACAGCAACAAAACTGCCTCATGACACATTTCTCAGAATGTGCTCCCATCATTAGTGATGTATATTGTATATTAAAACTGGACATACATAAATATAATTGTCTTTAAATGTTAAATGAAATTGGGTTTTTGTTTTTTGTTTGTTTGTTGTGTGTGTGTGTGTGTGTGTGTGTGTGTGTGTGTGTGTGTGTGTTTAAACAGAGTCTCGCTCAGTTGTCCAGGCTGGAATGCAGTAGCACAATCTTGGCTCACTGCTACCTCCACCTCCCAGGCTCAAGCGATTCTCGTGCCTCAGCCTCGCAAGTAGATGTGATTACAGGCGCATGCCACCATACCTGGCTAATTTTTGTATTTTAAATAAAAACGGGGTTTCACCATGTTGGCCAGGCTGGTCTCCAACTCCTGGCCTCAAGTGTTCCACCCGCCTAGCCTCCCAAAGTGCTGAGATTACAGGTGTGAGCCACCGCACCCACCCAAGTTAGGCTTTTGGTGCAGGTGATTACAAATAGGTTTTTCAGCAATTTAATCTCCAACGGGGTCATTCAAAGATTTTGCAAATGCATCAAACAGGCATTCACTTGGTTAGCTGTTCTATATACTACAGAATGTCTAGCACCTTTTAACCCCTTTTAACCCCTGCCCACCAAACACCAGTACATTCCACTCTTTGGGACAACCAGTTAGTTCTCACCAATTTCCAAAACACTCCATTAGGGGGCAGTACTACTCCTACTGCGATCTGCTGAATAAAGCCATCCTAAAAGTATTGACTAGGGACCAACAGACACCAGACCCAGTGCTAGTTAGACAACAGGGACAAAGTGATTAAAAATACAGAGCGAGAGCTTAGAGGCACAGTGGAGAAAGTGACATTAAACAACTGTCCAAGTATTTATATCAATACAAAATATTATAAATGCCATGAACAAAAGCTATAAATTGCTAATTTAGATGGTGGGGTGGCATCAGACTTGAGGAGTTTGTGGACTACTAAAATTCTTTTCTTTTATTAACTTGGAGACATAAATAGGATGGCAGTGTTTTAACTGTGCCATGAAAGATCATTTAAAAATATTAACAATAACTAGCATTTGTAATCACCGTAGTAGCAAGAAGGCAGTAAATTATCTCTGAATTTTAAATATAAATATATTCATATTATATATAATATTTATATTATATAATTATAAATATATATTTACTATATATAAATATATATTTATATATATATAACAAAAGCTATATATATTTTTGTTATATTTTGTTATATATATATGTTATATTTTGTTATATATATAAGATAAAAGAACTCTTTTGTTTTATATATATATATAACAAATATATATATATAACAAAACCTGGAAAACCTCACTACACTTTTTTTCTGATGGAAAGCCTCACTACACTTTTTTCATTGTCTTTGCTGCAGGCTGGTATAAGACGGTAGCATTTTGCTGTCATATACTAGATCTATGTGCAGTCTCTGGACCAGAAGCATCAACATTACCTGAAAGTTTGTGAAAAATGCAAACTTTCAGGCCCTATCTCAGACCTACTACATCAAATCTCTCTCTCTTTCTCTCTCTTTAAGAGTCAGAGTCTCACTCTGTCACCAAGGCTGGAGTGCAATGGTGGGTATGATAATAACTCACTGCAGCCTACACCATCTGGACTCAAATGATTCTCCCACCTTGAGTCTCCTGAGTAACTGGAACTACAGACACACAACCCATGCCTGTCTAAGTTGTTATATATATTAGAGATGGGGTGTCTCACTATGTTTCCTAGGCTGGTCTCAAACTCCTGGCCTCTACTGATCCTCCTGCATCAGCCTCCCCAGTCACTGGGATTACAAGCACAAGCCACTATGCCTGGCCCAAATCTTATTTTAACAAGATCCCCAGGTGATTCACATCCACATTAAAGTTTGAGAAGCACTGTGGCAGAATAGATCATATGGACCTTCAGTGGCTGAAATTCAGCCATAGCCATCTACATTTAAGAATCAGTAATGACCAGGGTGAAAGATGAAACAGAAAGCACACAAGCTGCTATAACGAAAGTATTTTGTGGTGGGAAGGAAAGCAAACAAGCTAGAATACTAAAAATCATCTTTCTGGCCAGGCACAATGGCTCACACCTGTAATCCTAACACTTTGGGAGGCTGAGGCAAGTAGATCACTTGAGTCCAGGAGTTCAAGACCAGCCTGGGCAACACAGCAAAACCCTATCTCTACAAAAAAATAAACATTGCCAGGCATGGTGGCACACACCTGTGGTCCCAGCTACTCAAGAGGCCAAGGTGAGAGAATCGCTTGAGCCTGGGAGGTCAAAGCTGTACTAAGCCATGATTGCCACTGCACTCTGGACTAGTAGACAGATCAAGACCCTGTCTCAAAAAATAATAATAATTGAGAAGAAAAAAAATGAACTGCTAATCACAAACAAAAAGCATTCACAGCTCTGTAATAGACTTTAGGAGCATAAAACCAAGCCATGGGGGGAGAATGCATCCAGGGATTTCGCTAAATGCTGAGTCTTGTCCTGACTGCTACTCCTGCCACAAGACAAAACAATTTTTATCACTATTAGTCAAGAATTCAGCCTACTATTTACGTGATTTCACTAGTGCCTGTTTAGGTACTACAGTTAAATTCATGGTCTGAGATCATAATCCCATGATTAGTTTTCCTAAGTAAGGAATTCTCTCTAGAAACGTGTTAATTATGAGTAAAGACATGAGGCTAGATTCATGTCTCTTTTCTAGGCCACTTTGATGGGAAAATAATTGCCAGTATAATGCAATGCCTTTTATAGAAAGAAGAAAAGTCACATTAAAGATCTGTACTAGCTGGGCGCAGTGGCTCATGCCTGTAATCCCAGCACTTTGGAAGACCAAAACAGGAGGATTGCTTGAGCCCAGGAGTTTGAGCAGGAGGAGGGCAACACGGTAAGACCTCTGTCTCTACAAAAATTTTTTAAAACTTAGCCAGGTGTGGTGGCATGCACCTGTAATCATAACTACTTCAAAGGCTGAGGTGGGAAAATCACTTGAGCTTGGGAGGGTGAGGCTACAGTGAGCCATAATTGCATCACTGCACCCCAACCTGAGCAAAAAGGGAGACCCTGTCGTGCAAAAAAAAATCTGTGTTGACCAATAAGGTAGCCACTAGCCACATGTGGCTAATGAGCACCTGAAATGCGGCTAGTCCAAATTGAGATGTATAATAAAATATACAAGCAGATTTATTAAACAATCAAAAAAGAGTAAAATATCTCAATAAAAATTTTTATGTCCTAATTATATTTTTTTATATATGGGGATATACGGTTTTCAAAGTATAATAAAAGTAAAGTTATCTGTTTCTTTTACTTTTTGTTTTTGTTTGTTTTCTTTTTTTTTTTTTTTTTTTTGAGACCAGGTTTCATTCTATTACCAGGCTGGTGTGCAATAGTGCAATCATAGCTCACTTCAGCCTCAAACTCTGGGCTCAAGTGATCATCCCACCTCAACCTGTGGAGTAGCTACGTCTACATGACAGGCACACACCAAACCTAGCTTTTTTTTTTTTTTTTTTTTTTGTAGAGAAGAGGTTTCACTATATTTCCTAGGCTGATCTCCAACTCCTGGCCTCAAGCCATCCTCCCACCTCAGCCTCTGAAAGACCTAGGATTACAGGCCTGAGCCACAATACCTGGGTTCTTTTACTTTTTTTTTTTCAAATCTGGGCAGCCATTTCAACTGGCGCCTGGAACACCTGGGATCTTTTACTTTTTTAATGTAACTACAAGAAAAAATTTAACGACAAGAAGTTTGCATTATATATCTATTGAACAGGGCTGGCCAAGAAGCTCCTTAGAATTATACATACATCAATCTTCAGTTTAGATTATATAATCTATAGATAATTACAGATAATCTACAGATAATCCTAGAGAATAACTGCAGAAAACAAGAATTTTGGAGATAGCCAAACAAAAAGAGGTGCTTGGCAGTATTGATCTTTTCATTTTAACAACAGCTGAGTAAGAGAGGCCTTTCAGAAATGTCTGCCTGAGGGTTCTTAAATTTACACCCAAAGGAGAGAGAAACATCAAGTATTCAATAAAAATAGAGCTGGGGGAGGAACTGATAAAAACTGAAGTGCAATCACAGTGATGACCGGTTCTCTCAGAGCCTAGGAATGTAGGGGTGGAAAAGATAAACAAATTCCACTGACAATAGCCAATAATTTCCTGGTCTAAGACATTAAATAACTAAACCTTCCTGTCTCCAAGTAAATGGGAAAGTAAAACCACAATCCCAATACTTGCCTCAGATCAAGAACGGTGCTACCAGTGGAAGTCACAGAAAGGCCATATTGATTTGCAAAGGTATAAGTATAAATTAAAATTAACTCATAGTTCTTTTTCCATAGTACAAAGAAAAACAGAAAAGCTCCCATAGGATTAAAAAGTAGATTCAGAAATCATTTTTTAAATAGCAAGACCTCCACACACCATGTAAAAACATCACCAACAATGGAAAATGGTGCAGGGTCAGATTTAGCTTGGGAATAAGACTATGAGTACGAAGCAAAGCAAAGTAGCTAAAGCCATCTCCAATCTAGGCAGATTCCTCTCATTCCTGGCCCCGGGAACAATCCCATCACTTAGGAAATCTGGACCTCTGCCAGCCTGCTGCTTCTGTAGCATGCTGGGGGATGGGTGAATAGGGTGGAAATGTCTGGGCAGCTGGCTTTTATCACAAAGCCTTCTCTCTTAAAAAGGCATATAATGAATTTCCTAGACATGATATAACACAGTATTTTAAGTGATTAATAGTGCAAAAATATTGCATTTAAAATTAAAAAATGAATCTCCAAGGTATAAGAGACCAATAATTACATGAATTAAAACTGATGCAAATATTAAAATAACTGTATTTTAGTGGTTTCTGAATTGCTTTCATTAGGCTTAACCTCAAAACATCTAACTAGGAGAGGAAGAAACTAACCTACTGATAGCTTAATATATGTGGCAGGTACTACCTTAACTTACTCCACTTAAAAATAACTTTTTTTAGAGACAGAGTCTCGCTATGTTGCCCAGGGTGAAGGGCAGTGAAGCCATCACAGCTCATTTCAGCCTTGCACTCCTGGACTCAAGCCATCCTCCTGCCTCAGCCTCCTGAGCAGCTAGGACAACAGGCATGTGTCACCATGCCTAGATAGGTTTTGTTTTGTTTTTAGAACTGGGGTCTTGTTGTATTGTCCAGGCTTGTCTCAAGCAATCCTCCTGCCTTGATCTCCCAAAGCACTGAGATTAGGCATAAGCCACAGTGCCCAGACACAATAAACTTTTAGTAGAGAATTTACCATGAACCTTTCACTGTTTTAAGTGTTTTACATGTTTTGAAACAGCTGTAATCCTAGGAACCCTATCAGCTAAGTATTATTAGTATCTCCTGTTAGAGATGAGGAAGCTGAGGCATGCAGATGTTAAGTATCACATAGCCAAGGAGTGTCAGAGCCTAGATATGACTGACTACAGGTTTATGACACCAGGCAGCTCGCTCCAGCATCCTGACTTACTGCCCTATAACATATGAGACTGCCTCACAGCCTTCACTCGCACATGAGGATGCTGAGGCTCAGGGAGATTAAGCAACTGGCCGTTCGTGGTAACAAAGCTACTAAGTGGTGAGGCACAGTTTCAAATCCATATCTAATGCTAAATCCTTCTCATAAGCAGCTTCCTGTTATCACCAAACCTCTGCTCCAGTTTGTAATGCTGTAAGAAATATCTCATTTTCTCCTATTCTCAGGGGGATGGTTGCTAGCCACTTCTCTCTCTTTCCTCTTAGCCAAACTGCCAATACTGCCTCTGCAGTTTGAGCTGCTGGATCTTGAGGCACCTAAAGAATATAAAATAGGATTTATATTTTTCACTGCTATGTAAAATTAAGCATTCAGGTCCATAAATCTAGAACACAGAAACACAGAACATAGAGAACAAAATGCATTTGTCTGACCAGACAAATTAGAAAGTGCCTCATTATTTGTCATTAATGTTATAAAGTAGAAGAAATAACTACCTTTTTGAAATCCACATCACTAGGGTTTCTAGGTCACATACATTGCCTAATCTGATGCTGAATGCAATGTCCTTAAATCCTGACCTTTTCCGAATAAGGGGGTGAGGGTGAGAGGGCAGGAAACCTGGATCCCAGACAAAATTCCACTGTGAAAACAGAAGACTGTGGCCTGGGGAACAGCACTTACCTTCCCTGAGTACAATTTCCACCTCTACAAAATAGAGATGAAAATATATGCCCACTCCTTCATAGGGCTGTTTTGTTGCAAGAATTCACTGCAATACCATACGAAATTGTTTTGCAAACTATGAAGCCCTATAAAATATATATTATAAATATGCAGTGACACTCTTGCCTAATCTTAGCAGGCATGAGAAGGGGTTTCAGGGCCTCTGATGATGACAAAGAGGAAGACAGCAGTCTGTGCCTCTAATCCCACACACCCAGTAACCCAATCTTCCAGATGAAATCTTCACTGGACTTTCAGGTTCAGGAGCTATGTTTTAAAACAACAGTGAGAGAGAATAAGCACGAATTTAAATAAAAGGCTTGAAAACTCCGGGAAGGCATTATCAGCACTGCAACTGCCATCCTAATCAAATCTCTGAGGGATGGCTCAGGATGCTCAAGGGGAACATTAACTGCTAGACTTTCTGATCAAGTGTGAGATGGTGAAAATTTTACCTTAAAATCACTGAAAAATGAACTGACATTCACAATACCTACACATTCTACTTTTTAATAGATTTTTTAAAACTTAAACAAAACAAAAAAAAACCTAATACCTTAAAAGCTAATGTTCAGAACACTTCAGATTTTCCTTTTCAGTTGTGCTTTTTTTCCTTCTTTGTTTCCCATTATGGCCATGTCATCAACCCTGCCAAAGAGATGCATGTATACAGAGAAAAGCCCCTTAAAGGGGACAAAATAACTAAAGATCTCCAAATTCAACTAAAGAAACAGCTGCCCATCTCTTAAAATAAAAGATGTCTAATTATTGGTATTCATGTGGTCAGCCTACACCCTCAGAAGGGCACAGATCCACTCTTTCAGTCACAGCAGAAATCCTTTTAAGCCAGTTGACATCCTGCACTGTGCAGTTTTAGACCTATACATATGTCTGGGTTAGAGGAAAAAGACATGATCACAAACTCTAGAAAGAAAAAAATTACAGAAGACAAAGACAAAAAAAAATTAAAAGAAAAAGTTTATATATATATATATATATA